>JAJQKJ010002740.1:0-107500 GCA_029574335.1 Rana kukunoris | reverse complement strand
CACATGGCTTGCAAAATAATTATATAATACAGTATGTAGCAGCGGGCGGCGGCCCCAGTGTCACCACTCAGGCAGGTGCTCCCCCATAGTAACGCCCACTGCACGTGACCACAATTCACCGCTAGAATTGAAAGCAGAGGTCTCTCTGACGCAGTCCTTTGGGAGAAGCTATGAAACTGCCCCGCGGCACCTGGAGATTTACCAAGTCTCCCCCACAACTGCCTGTTCTCTCTTGCCCTTAACCCATTCTAGAAAGATTTACATTTTCCAATACAATGTTTCCAAATGTAATCTTCAACCAAAATGGATACAATCTCAGAGAAGCTACAACATGGGAAAGCCATCTGCAGCTTTCAATCAACAATCCCTGGTGATCCCGCCATGCACGTCCCTTGTTCAGGCACTTCCTGTTCTATGACGACAACGCTTCGCCCACGTCTCCAAATTCTTGTCCCGTGTTGTTAGATGGTCAAACAGGATCCCAATGGAGACAACATTCCCACACATGTGCAGACACGGTCCGCTGTTGTCAGGCCGGATCTGGTTTGCTGCGTCTCCTCCCTCGAAGTAAAAAATAAATAAAAATGCCCACGCAATAAATATCGGCGACATGTGAAGGGAAATTAAGCAGCGCCGGTTAATATTAATTAAGGTTACGACGGAGATTCTTGGGCAGTACTGAGCGTTTTCATAACTCACGCCGCTCGCTCGCACAAAAGGAACATCCGTCTCCATCACTCTGACAGTGAGGAGCTTAATGGCGTTCTCACGGCAGGATCGCCCCTCTCTCCGGGGCCGCTTTAATTAATGCCGGCCGTAGATCAGCAAACGCTACGTTCAACGGTGATACATCACCGCGTCATCCTCGTCCCCACTGGGACCTCACAGCGAGACGGACGGCGCTGACATCACATTTTAAAACATTGGATTTTCCTTCTGTGCGGCGATAAAACACTCGCCTTTCCCTAGGAGGAGAGTTGTCAAGACAAAAACACTGCCAGTAAAATTGTAAAAAACATTTATCGGATTGAATGTAAAGAATTCACTAGCATGCGACGTTCACACAGAGACTCCACAAGCATTCACTGTTCACACGGAGACAGTACAGAAGTGGCTGATGCTGCATTTTGACCAGCGCAGCAGCACCAGCCACATCTATACATTTTCTAAATACAGGTACATATTGACCTTTTCGGTGTTTGTAGCAGTTATATTATTTGTTTTATTCCTATAATTCAAGCGACGCTCACACGGAGACCCCGCCGGCATGCGACGCTCACACGGAGACCCCGCCGGCATGCGACGCTCACACGGAGACCCCGCCGGCATGCGACGCTCACACGGAGACCCCGCCGGCATGCGACGCTCACACGGAGACCCCGCCGGCATGCGACGCTCACACGGAGACCCCGCCGGCATGCGACGCTCACACGGAGACCCCGCCGGCATGCGACGCTCACACGGAGACCCCGCCGGCATGCGACGCTCAAACTATTTTATTAAAGGTAAAAACCTTAAAAATAAGAAAATTAAATAATATGGTTGCATAAGTGTGCACACCCCAATACTTTTTTGAAGCCCTTTTGATTTTATTCCAGCACTCAGCCTTTTTGGGTACGAGTCTATCAGCATGGCACATCTTGATTTGGCAATATCTGCCAGCTCTTTGCAAAAAAAAACACTCCAAATCTGTCAGATTGTGAGGGAACCTTCTGTGCACAGCCCTCTTCAGACCACTCCACAAGATTTTCAATGGGATTCGGGTCTAGGCTCTGTGTGAACGTTGTATGCTTGTGGAGTCTCTGTGTGAACGTTGTATGCTTATTTATTTTATTTTATTCCTAAAATAGCGTGGGAATACATCCAATTCAATTTTTCCACTCACGCGGAGACTCCGCCAGCATGCGACCCCCGTGCGGAGACTCCGCCAGCATGCGACCCCCACACCAGTTTTCTTCCCACCAATTTTGGAGGGACGTCCAGTTGTTGGTAATGTCACTGTTTTGCCAGATTTTCTCCACTTGATGAGGACGGGTTTTCACTGTGTTCCATGGTATGGAAATCCTTTTGCACCCTTCTCCTGAGACCTTCTAACAATGAGATCCCTCTGATGCTTTGGAAGCTCTCTGGAGGACCATGGCTTTTTCTGTAGGATGCGACCAAGAAAATGTCAGGAAAGACCTACTAGAACAGCTGACCTTTATTTAGGGTCTGAATGCGATTGCTTAATTCTGAACACAGCTACATCCCCAGTTATAAGTGGGTGTGCACACTTATGCAACCACATTTGTTTTTATATATTTTCAACCCCCCCTTAAAAGATATCAGTTTGTTTTTCAACGGAGTTGTACAGTTTATAGGTCACATTAAAAGGTGGAAAAAGTTTCGAAATGTATCTTTGTCTAATTTTTTTACATCACAGAAACCGGAAAACCTGAGGGGTGTGTATACTTTTTATATCCACTGTGTACACTGCAGTATTCTTTATGATGGTGGGGGGTCAAAGACTGCGTGCGCCCCCCCCCAAAGAGATACTTCCATTGTGCCTTCTGCGTCACAGCAAGCAGAAATCAATATTCCTACAAAAAGAGGTCAGGACCGATCTTCCACGTCCTTCAAGGCCTGACAGCGACAAATCCCTGCACCCGTCACACTGATATACCGCCGCGCTTTAATCTATAAAAGCAATAAAGCTATTAAAAGGCACGCGTGCCCAATACCTGACCCCGACCATTCATATCCCAGAATGGCGCTCGGACAATCTGCCACAGTACGCCAGAAGATTACATCTAAACACCCCTCCCCCGCAGGGGGAATTGTCAGAGATGAGGAAGATTCTTCTCTCTATAGCGCTAACATCTGATATGTGGGGCTCATTTACATCATAGAGCCAATATTTACACTACAGTGCTAACATTAATTCACACTATAGTACCGAATTCCAATGCCTGGGGCTCATTCACACTATAGTACCAACTGCTGATGTCTGGGGCTCATTCACACTATGGCACGACTTCCAATGTCTGGGGCTCATTCACACTATGGCACCAACTGCCGAATTCTGGGGCTCATTCACACCATTGTGCCAACTGCCAATGTCTGGGGCTCATTCACAACATTGTGCCAACTGCCAATGTCTGGGGCTCATTCACAACATTGTGCCAACTGCCAATGTCTGGGGCTCATTCACAACATTGTGCCAACTGCCAATGTCTGGGGCTCATTCACATTGTGCCAACTGCCAATGTCTGGGGCTCATTCACAACATTGTGCCAACTGCCAATGTCTGGGGCTCATTCACAACATTGTGCCAACTGCCAATGTCTGGGGCTCATTCACAACATTATGCCAACTGCCAATGTCTGGGGCTCATTCACAACATTGTGCCAACTGCCAATGTCTGGGGCTCATTCACAACATTGTGCCAACTGCCAATGTCTGGGGCTCATTCACAACATTGGGCCAACTGCCAATGTCTGTGGCTCATTCATACCATTGCACCAACTGCCGATGTCTGGGGCTCATTCATACTATTGCACCAACTGCCGATGTCTGGGGCTCATTCACACTATTGCACCAACTGCCAATGTCTGGGGCTCATTCACGCTATGGCACGACTTCCAATGTCGGGGGCTCATTCACACTATAGCACCAACTGCAGACCAAATGTCTGGGGCTCTTTCACATTATAGCAACGACTTCCAATGCCTGGGGCTCATTAATGTCAGGGGCTCATTCACACTATTGCACCAACTGCCGACGTCTGGGGCCCATTCACTCTATGGCACCAACTGCTGATGTCTGGAGCTCATTCAATCTATGGCACCGTCTTCCAATAGTGACTTATTTTGAACGCCGACGCACGAACGTGTGCAGGAGGAAAACAAACGTATTTAAAAAAAACAGATGAAAAAAAACTGCATGAAGAAAAAATTCTGGCAGAATACTTCACCCACCGGGCTGAGGAGAGCGGTTCCCTGAATGAGCTCCGTTGGGCTCCTCGCCTCATCCACCCGGCTCAGCAGCCCCTCGCCCACGCTTGGATGATCCAACGCCGCTCCAATTAGGGGTGGAAAGGGATTTATTCCCTGGCTGCATTTCTACGTCCCTCTGCGATTTCAGGAGGGATAATCCCCTCTTAGAAATGTGAAGAAACACATTCCGCTAATCAGATTAAATCCACATTAAAAGAAAAATAATAATTCCAGCAGCGAACTTCCACCTGCCGTCTGAACGAGCCCCACCGCCAAGCCCTTATCCCCTCCAGTCGGACCGCTTGCCCCATCCCCGGGCCCTACACCCCTCGCCCCAACGCCAGCCCCTCTGCCCCATCCCCGGGCCCTACACCCCTCGCCCCAACGCCAGCCCCTCTGCCCCATCCCCGAGCCCTACACCCCTCGCCCCAACGCCAGCCCCTTTGCCCCATCAGCCAGACCCCTCGCCCTTCCCTTCAGGCTCCTCGCCCCAACGCCAAACCCTTTGCCCCACCGGCCAGACCCCTGGCCCCACCGGCCAGACCCCTGGCCCCACCGGCCTCGGCCCCACCCCTGCCCCCACCGGCCAGACCCCTGGCCCCATCAGCCTGGCCCCACCAGGCAGACCCCTGGCCCCACCGGCCTCGGCCCCATCCCTGCCCCCACCGGCCAGACCCCTGGCCCCATCAGCCTGGCCCCACCAGGCAGACCCCTGGCCCCACCGTCCGGACCCCTGGCCCCACCGTCCGGACCCCTGGCCCCACCGTCCGGACCCCTGGCCCCACCGTCCGGACCCCTGGCCCCACCGTCCGGACCCCTGGCATTTTATTTTTTCGTGGAGTATACTTCCACCTGAGAAAAAACATGAGCCCCGGGCACAGTGAAAGCCCCTCCAGCACCTATAGGGCTCCTTGCCCTGTCCGCCCGCCCCCTCCCCCCACCAACTGGGATTGTCATCCATTGGATGATCCTATGCTGCTCAAATTAGGAGGACTCCAGCAGAGAGATAATCCCTGTTCTCCGTCCATCACTCCACTACTAACAACCAACGACGATAGAGGAGGTCTCCCTTCTGCTGCTGCCTCCTGGGGGTGACAACAGCAAGACCCCCGCCCTATAATGGCCAAGTGGGGGGCTTGGGGCAAAAGGTCACCTAGGTACACTATTGCATTGAAAAACGAGGTCTATAATAACCAGTCTTATCATTATCTGTGTAGAGGGTGTCTGAGAACGTATTGATCAATTAAAGATCTGATCAGATCAAACAAATCTTCAGAAATGTGATCAATTAACACGAGAGAGAGACGGATTTGGTTGAATTTGATTGGATCTTAAAGTGGGACAGAAGATCGAAAATTATTGTTTGATAATCTTGCCAGCCAATCAGCGTTAGCGATTCCAGAGAGAGAACGAAGGACATGTGTCTATTATACAAACAATGGTATTGATGTGTGTGGCCGGCACAGGGACGACGGGCGGTCACTGCGCGCCACAATCTTCCAGTTTGGTAAGAATCAGTCAGGATACGCTATAAAGCGCTGCACAGACTGTTGCCGCTATATAAATTCTGTATAATAATAATACTAATTCTAATACGGTATATAAATTCTGAATAATAATACTAATAAAAATAATAATATATAAATTCTGAAGATTATTATTATTAGTAGTAGTATTCTTTAAGATTTATATATCATTAATAATATATACATCCTGAATAATAAAAATATATAAATCCTGAATAATAAAAATAATAAATCCTGAATCATAATAATATATGAATCCTGTATAAAAAATAAATCCTGAATAAAAATAATAATATAAATCCTGAATAAAAATAATAATATAAATCCTGAATAATAATAATATATAAATCCTGAATAATAATAATATATAAATCCTGAATAATAATATTAATATAAAAATCCTGAAGAATATCAATATATAAATCCTGAATAATAATATCAATATACAAATCCTGAATAAAAAAAATCCTGTATTATAATATCAATCCTGAATAATATTAATAGATAAATCCTGAATAAAAATATATATAAATGCTGAATAATAATATTATTATATTTATTATTATTATTATTATTAATAATAATATATAAATTCTGAATAATAAACAAAATATATAAAAAAAACTGTATTATAACATACATCCTGAATAATATTAATCTATAAATACTAAATAATAATAAATATATATAAATCCTGTCTTATAGTAATAATATATACATTATATATATATATATATATATATATATATATATATATATATATATATATATATATTAATCCTGTATTATAATAAAAAATCCTAAATAAAAATATAAATCCCGAATAAAAAATATATAAATCCTGTATAATAATAATAATAATAATATATAAATCATGAATAAAAATAATATATAAATCCTGCTAATAATATTCTAATAATAAATAATAATATTCTAATAATAATAATATTATAATAATAAATAATAATTATAATAATATAGAAAAATTAGTTTCACATTTCCTTGCCCTCCTATTGGCCGGTTACATAGCGAGGCCGATATTACGGGTGGAAACCAAAGCTGATTCTCGCGCAAAACTTCTCCAATCATCTAAAAGCCAAGAAGTGATGCAATCGCCATGAAACGACAATCTGATCATTCTCTGGAATCTGATGGAGGAGGGGAGGACTGGGAAGAACGACCAATCGGACACCATTTTATTCTCTTTCCACACAAATCCAATTATTAAACAATCGCGCTGCGATCATACAAGGTGACTGCCGCCTGATTCTTAGGAATGACTTTGAAGGAGCGAAATATATTCCAGACGAGCAGAAGAGGGCGGACTGCGAGGAGACCGATCGTTTTCCAGAAACGGAGATGGACTTAACCCTTTGTGGGAGATTTACTAAGACTAGAGAGCGCAAAAAAAAAAATGGTGCAGCTGTCCATAGTAACCAATCAGCTTCCAGGTTTTTTTTTTTAATCCTAACTGAACGAGCAGAAGTTAGAAGCCGATCGGATTCTATGTGGAGCCGCACCAGATTTTGTACTCTCCAGTTTTAGTAAATCAACTCCTGTTTTTTTTTTCTCAATTATTTTTTACGGTTTACATTTTTTTAAATTCTTTTTCTACAATATTTTTAGGAGCCCCGTTCGGGGGCTTTGGTAACCTATCAGGGGGAATCGGCGCCACATACGGCGATTAGGGAGTGCCTAGGCACACCTGGCACACCCTGTGCACACGCCTATGCCAGTAGTGATTGCAATAAAATCAATACTCATAATAAAAAAAAAATATTATTATTACAGAGACCCAATGAGCATCCATAACTCCTCCATGGTGGGGCACCCCGAAGAATCGCATACCAACCGATTCCCCTTGGAATAACAGAAATACAAGCCCCCCCCATATCACACACAGACCCCATGAGCATCCATAACTCCTCCATGGTGGGGCATCCCGAAGGATCGCAGACTACCCGAGACCCCTTGGACTAACAGAAATACAAGCCCCCCCATATCACACACAGACCCCATGAGCATCCATAACTCCTCCATGGTGGGGCATCCCGAAGGATCGCAGACTACCCGAGACCCCTTGGACTAACAGGAATACAAGCCCCCCCATATCACACACAGACCCCATGAGCATCCATAACTCCTCCATGGTGGGGCATCCCGAAGGATCGCAGACTACCCGAGACCCCTTGGACTAACAGGAATACAAGCCCCCCCATATCACACACAGACCCGATGAGCATCCATAGCTCCTCCATGGTGGGGCACCCAGGACTCTCCTCCCGAAGGATCGCAAACCACTTGGAGCCCCTCGGACTAAAATAAATTCAACCCCCCCATATCACACACAAACTGATGAGCATCCATCTCCTTGTAAGGGAACCAGGACTCCCCTCCCAAAGCATCAATAACTCCTCCATGGTGGGGCACCCAGGACTCCCCCCCCCCCCCCCGAAGGTTCGCCGACCACCCGAGACCCCTCGAACTAACAGGAATACAAGCCCCCCCCATATCACACACAGACCCCATGAGCATCCATAACTCCTCCATGGTGGGGCATCCCGAAGGATCGCAGACTACCCGAGACCCCTTGGACTAACAGGAATACAAGCCCCCCCCATATCACACACAGACCCCATGAGCATCCATAACTCCTCCATGGTGGGGCATCCCGAAGGATCGCAGACTACCCGAGACCCCTTGGACTAACAGGAATACAAGCCCCCCCATATCACACACAGACCCCATGAGCATCCATAACTCCTCCATGGTGGGGCATCCCGAAGGATCGCAGACTACCCGAGACCCCTTGGACTAACAGGAATACAAGCCCCCCCATATCACACACAGACCCGATGAGCATCCATAGCTCCTCCATGGTGGGGCACCCAGGACTCTCCTCCCGAAGGATCGCAAACCACTTGGAGCCCCTCGGACTAAAATAAATTCAACCCCCCCATATCACACACAAACTGTTGAGCATCCATCTCCTTTTAAGGGAACCAGGACTCCCCCCCCAAAGCATCAATAACTCCTCCATGGTGGGGCACCCAGGACTCCCCCCCCCCCCCCCCCCGAAGGTTCGCCGACCACCCGAGACCCCTCGAACTAACAGGAATACAAGCCCCCCCCATATCACACACAGACCCCATGAGCATCCATAACTCCTCCATGGTGGGGCATCCCGAAGGATCGCAGACTACCCGAGACCCCTTGGACTAACAGGAATACAAGCCCCCCCCATATCACACACAGACCCCATGAGCATCCATAACTCCTCCATGGTGGGGCATCCCGAAGGATCGCAGACTACCCGAGACCCCTTGGACTAACAGAAATACAAGCCCCCCCATATCACACACAGACCCCATGAGCATCCATAACTCCTCCATGGTGGGGCATCCCGAAGGATCGCAGACTACCCGAGACCCCTTGGACTAACAGGAATACAAGCCCCCCCATATCACACACAGACCCCATGAGCATCCATAACTCCTCCATGGTGGGGCATCCCGAAGGATCGCAGACTACCCGAGACCCCTTGGACTAACAGGAATACAAGCCCCCCCATATCACACACAGACCCGATGAGCATCCATAGCTCCTCCATGGTGGGGCACCCAGGACTCTCCTCCCGAAGGATCGCAAACCACTTGGAGCCCCTCGGACTAAAATAAATTCAACCCCCCCATATCACACACAAACTGATGAGCATCCATCTCCTTGTAAGGGAACCAGGACTCCCCTCCCAAAGCATCAATAACTCCTCCATGGTGGGGCACCCAGGACTCCCCCCCCCCCCCCCGAAGGTTCGCCGACCACCCGAGACCCCTCGAACTAACAGGAATACAAGCCCCCCCCATATCACACACAGACCCCATGAGCATCCATAACTCCTCCATGGTGGGGCATCCCGAAGGATCGCAGACTACCCGAGACCCCTTGGACTAACAGGAATACAAGCCCCCCCATATCACACACAGACCCCATGAGCATCCATAACTCCTCCATGGTGGGGCATCCCGAAGGATCGCAGACTACCCGAGACCCCTTGGACTAACAGGAATACAAGCCCCCCCATATCACACACAGACCCGATGAGCATCCATAGCTCCTCCATGGTGGGGCACCCAGGACTCTCCTCCCGAAGGATCGCAAACCACTTGGAGCCCCTCGGACTAAAATAAATTCAACCCCCCCATATCACACACAAACTGATGAGCATCCATCTCCTTGTAAGGGAACCAGGACTCCCCCCCCAAAGCATCAATAACTCCTCCATGGGGGGGCACCCAGGCCCCCCCCCCCCCCCCCCCCCCGAAGGTTCGCCGACCACCCGAGACCCCTCGAACTAACAGGAATACAAGCCCCCCCCATATCACACACAGACCCCATGAGCATCCATAACTCCTCCATGGTGGGGCATCCCGAAGGATCGCAGACTACCCGAGACCCCTTGGACTAACAGGAATACAAGCCCCCCCCATATCACACACAGACCCCATGAGCATCCATAACTCCTCCATGGTGGGGCATCCCGAAGGATCGCAGACTACCCGAGACCCCTTGGACTAACAGGAATACAAGCCCCCCCATATCACACACAGACCCGATGAGCATCCATAGCTCCTCCATGGTGGGGCACCCAGGACTCTCCTCCCGAAGGATCGCAAACCACTTGGAGCCCCTCGGACTAAAATAAATTCAACCCCCCCATATCACACACAAACTGATGAGCATCCATCTCCTTGTAAGGGAACCAGGACTCCCCTCCCAAAGCATCAATAACTCCTCCATGGTGGGGCACCCAGGACTCCCCCCCCCCCCCCCCGAAGGTTCGCCGACCACCCGAGACCCCTCGAACTAACAGGAATACAAGCCCCCCCCATATCACACACAGACCCCATGAGCATCCATAACTCCTCCATGGTGGGGCATCCCGAAGGATCGCAGACTACCCGAGACCCCTTGGACTAACAGGAATACAAGCCCCCCCCATATCACACACAGACCCCATGAGCATCCATAACTCCTCCATGGTGGGGCATCCCGAAGGATCGCAGACTACCCGAGACCCCTTGGACTAACAGGAATACAAGCCCCCCCATATCACACACAAACCGATGAGCATCCATAGCTCCTCCATGGTGGGGCACCCAGGACTCTCCTCCCGAAGGATCGCAAACCACTTGGAGCCCCTCGGACTAAAATAAATTCAACCCCCCCATATCACACACAAACTGATGAGCATCCATCTCCTTGTAAGGGAACCAGGACTCCCCTCCCAAAGCATCAATAACTCCTCCATGGTGGGGCACCCAGGACTCCCCCCCCCCCCCCCCCGAAGGTTCGCCGACCACCCGAGACCCCTCGAACTAACAGGAATACAAGCCCCCTCCATATCACACACAGACCCCAAGAGCATACAATTCCTCCATGGTGGGGCACCGAGGACTCCCCTGCCGAAGGACCACAGACCACCAGGAATACAAGCCCCCTCATGACACACAGACCCCATGAGCATCTATCTCCTTGTGGGGCACCCAGGACTCCCCCCCCCCCGAAGGTACGCCGACCACCCGAGACCCCTCGAACAGGAATACAAGCCCCCTCTCCATATCACACACAGACCCCATTAGCATCTAATTCCTCCATGGTGGGGCACCCAGGGCGCTCCTCCCGAAGAATCGCAGACCACCCGAGACTCCTCGGACTAACAGAAATACAAGCCCCCCCCCCCCCCATATCACACTTCTTGTCACACACAATCATGTTTTTCTCTCAGGTCCACAACAAAAAAAATTAACAAAATAACTCCACCATGTATCCATTTCCCAATAAACGTATCCAAATTTATAACTAAACAAATACCATTTAAATATTTTGTTGTACCCCTCCCCCGCCCCCCCCCCCTTTCATGTGATGCATCCGACCAACCAGTAAGAAATCTTTTGTAAGCTTTATATATATATATAAAAAATAAAAGCCCAACATTCTCACTCCACAGTCATTGGTGGGTTCCAATCACGCTCTTTGCAATCATGAAACCTATGAGAGTGACCAGAGTTTAGGAACTGCAGACCCCATGAGCATTCATCTCCTTGTGGGGTACCCAGAACCCCCCCCCCACCCGAAGGCTCGCCGACCCCCCGAGACCCCTCGAACTAACAGGAATACCAGCCTCCTCCATATCACACACAGACCCCATGAGCATCTAATTCCTCCATGGTGGGGCACCCAGGACTAATAGGAATGCAAGCCCCCCCAAAATAACACTTCTTGTCACACACACTAGTTTAGGAACTACAGACCCCATGAGCATTCATCTCCTTGTGGGGCACCCAGGACCCCCCCCCCCACCCGAAGGCTCGCCGACCCCCCTCGAACTAACAGGAATACCAGCCCCCTCCATATCACACACAGACCCCATGAGCATCTAATTCCTCCATGGTGGGGCACCCAGGACTAATAGGAATGCAAGCCCCCCCAAAATAACGCTTCTTGTCACACACACACTAGTTTAGGAACTAGAGACCCCATGAGCATTCATCTCCTTGTGGGGCACCCAGGACCCCCCCCACCCGAAGGCTCGCCGACCCCCCTCGAACTAACAGGAATACCAGCCCCCTCCATATCACACACAGACCCCATGAGCATCTAATTCCTCCATGGTGGGGCACCCAGGACTAATAGGAATGCAAGCCCCCCCCCCAAAATAACACTTCTTGTCACACACACTAGTTTAGGAACTACAGATCCCAGCATTCCCAGGGTAACAGATCACACAGATAGTATATTAAGGTTTTCACTACCATCCAAATCACAGCAATCACTGCCAGGCATTCAACAGGGGAAGTACTACAAGTCCCAGCAATGCCAGGGGTCACAGAACCAGTAGAAAAATGTATCTTCTACAACGAAACTCACTAGAGTGACCACCGGGCGTTTAAACAATGGAAGTACCACAAGTCCCAGCGGTCTCTGGGGGGGGGGGGGGGGTCACAGAATCAGTAAACGTATCTTCTACCATGACCACTGGTCTCTGGGGGGGGGGGGGGGTCACAGAACCAGCAGATTAGGGCATCTTCTACAATGAGATTCACAAGAGTGACCGCCAGGCATTCAACATTTCAACTCCAATTGTTAGCAGTCCCTGGGGTCACAGGTCACAAAGCTGGCAGATTTAAATGTATGCTACAAGGACCACTAGAATGACTGCCAGGCATACAAAAGGAGGCACTACAAGTCCCAGCAGTCTCTGGGGTCACAGATCACAAAGCTGGTAGCTTGAGGACATAGAAAAATAACATGTCTCAGCAGTCCTGGTGTCACAGAGCTAGTGGATAATAGGGTCTTCTACAATGAAACTCACAAGGAGTGACAACCAGGCATACAACAGAAGGAACTACATACAGGGCCGTCTTAATGGCATCATGGGCCCCTGGGCAAAGTAATGCTCTGGGGCCCCTACAATGGAGACAGTGCATGTAAACAGAAATCAAGTAAGTAGGATGTAGGGAATATCTGGGGTGTTGAGGGGTCAGAGTACTGGGGGGATATCTGGGGTGTAGAGGGGTCAGAGTGCTGGGGGGGATATCTGTGGTGTAGAGGGGTCAGAGTGCTGGGGGGATATCTGGGGTGTAGAGGGGTCAGAGTGCTGGGGGGATATCTGGGGTGTAGAGGGGTCAGAGTGCTGGGGGGATATCTGGGGTGTAGAGGGGTCAGAGTGCTGGGGGGATATCTGGGGTGTAGAGGGGTCAGAGTACTGGGGAGATATCTGGGGTGTAGAGGGGTCAGAGTGCTGGGGCGATATCTGGGGTGTAGAGGGGTCAGAGTGCTGGGGGTATATTTGTGGTGTAGAGGGGTCAGAGTGCTGGGGGGATATCTGGGGTGTAGAGGGGTCAGAGTGCTGGGGGGGATATCTGGGGTGTAGAGGGGTCAGAGTGCTGGGGGGATATCTGGAGTGTAGAGGGGTCAGAGTGCTGGGGGGATATCTGGGGTGTAGAGGGGTCAGAGTGCTGGGGGGATATCTGGGGTGTAGTGGGGTCAGAGTGCTGGGGGGAGATCTGGGGTGTAGAGGGGTCAGAGTGCTGGGGGGATATCTGGGGTGTAGAGGGGTCAGAGTGCTGGGGGGATATCTGGGATGTAAAGGGGCAGCCCAGCTGCTTTTGGGAAAGGGCAGGGGCCCTCTCATGCAGCTGGGGTCCCTGGGCAGTGCCCAGATGTGCCCTCTCATTAAGACAGCCCTGACTACATATCCCAGCAGTAGATTTAAAAATCTATGCTACAAGGACCACTAAAATGACTGCCAGGCACACAACAGGAAGAACTACAAATCCCAGCAGTCCGGGGTCATAGAACCAGTAGATTAAGGTATCTTCTACAATGAAACTCACATGGACTGACCACCAAGCTTTCAACAGTTGAGGAACTACAAGTCCCAGCAGTCCTGGCCTCACAGATCACAAAGCTAGTAGATTTAAATGTATGTTACTATGAGGATCACTATGAATGACAGTCAGGCATACAACAGTTAAGGAACTACAAGTCCCAGAGCTAGGCATCTTCTACAATAAAACTCAGGAGTGACCATTAGGCATACAAAAAAGAAAAAGAAAAGAAGAACTACAAGTCCCAGGAGTATCTGAAAAAAACAGTAGATTAAAATGAAACTTGCAAGGCGCGACCACAAGGCATTCAACAGTTAAGGAACTACAAGTCCCAGCGTCCACTGGGGTCACAGATCACAAATCTAGTAGATGGAAGTCTTTGCTACCATGAGGCTCAGTAGAGTGACCACCAGGCACACAAGAGGAACCACAAGTCCCAGCAAAAAATATATATATTTTCGGTTATCTGTTGAAGCAAGCTTGTTTTTATTTATGTATATATCCATTTGTATTTATTTTTGTATATACATAAATATGCAGGTTTGCAAGATTTTTAATAAAACAAAAATTCAAGTACCAGCAGTCCCTGGGGGGTCACAGAACACACACAGGAGGAACTACAAGTACCAGCAGTCCCTGGGGGGGGGGTCACAGAACACACACAGGAGGAACTACAAGTACCAGCAGTCCCTGGGGGGTCACAGAACACACACAGGAGGAACTACAAGTCCCAGCAGTCCCTGGGGGGTCACAGAACACACACAGGAGGAACTACAAGTACCAGCAGTCCCTGGGGGGTCACAGAACACACACAGGAGGAACTACAAGTCCCAGCAGTCCCTGGGGGGGGGGGGGTCACAGAACACACACAGGAGGAAATACAAGTGCCAGCAGTCCCAGGGTCACAGATCACACACAGGAGGAACTACAAGTCCCAGCAGTCCCGGGGTCACAGATCACACACAGGAGGAACTACAAGTCCCAGCAGTCTCTGGGGGGGGTCACAGATCACACACAGGAGGAACTACAAGTCCCAGCAGTCTCTGGGGGGGTCACAGATCACACACAGGAGGAACTACAAGTCCCAGCAGTCCCGGGGTCACAGATCACACACAGGAGGAACTACAAGTCCCAGCAGTCTCTGGGGGGGTCACAGATCACACACAGGAGGAACTACAAGTCCCAGCAGTCTCTGGGGGGGTCACAGATCACACACAGGAGGAACTACAAGTCCCAGCATCACAGATCACTAAGCTAGTAGATTAAAGTCTTTGCTACCATGAGGCTCAGTAGACTGACCATCAGGCACACAAGAGGAACTACAAGTCTCAGCAGTCCTGATGTCACAGAACCAGTAGATTAAGGCGTCTTCTACCATGATACTCACAAGGACTGACCACCAGGCATTCAACAGTTGAGGAACTACAAGTCACAGCAGTCTCTGGGGTCATACATCTAGTAGATTAAGGTTTCTTCTATAAAGAAACGCTCAGGAGAGACCTCCAAGCATACAAAAAGAAGAAACTACAAGTCCCAGCAGTCTCTGGGGGGGGGGGGGGGGGTCACAGATCACAAGGCTAGTAGATTGAAGTCTTTTCGACCATGAGGCGTTGTAGAGTAACTGCCAGGCATACGAAAGGAACTACAAGTCACAGTAGTCTCTGGGGTCACGGATCTAGTAGATTAAGGTTTCTTCTATAATGAAACTCTCAGGCGTGCCAACCAAGCATACAAAAAGAAGAAACTACAAGTCCCAGCGGTCTCTGGGGGGTGTTACAGATCACACACAGGAGGAACTACAAATCTCAGCAGTCTCTGGGGGGGTCACAGATCACACACAGGAGGAACTACAAATCTCAGCAGTCTCTGGGGGGGTCACAGATCACACACAGGAGAAACTACAAGTCCCAGTCTCTGGGGGGGCAGTCACACACAGGAGAAACTCTCCCAGCAGGGGGGGGTCACAGATCACACACAGGAGAAACTACAAGTCCCAGTCTCTGGGGGGTCACAGTCACACACAGGAGAAACTCAAGTCCCAGCAGTCTCTGGGGGGGGGGGTTAAAGATCACACAGAGGAGGAACTACATGTCCCAGCAGTCACAGATCCCTAATCTAATAGAATAAAGTCTTTGCTACCATGGGGCTTAGTAGAGTGACCTCCAGGCATATAACGGGGAGGAACTACAAGTCCCAGCAGTCCCGGGGTCACCGATCGCAGCGACATTGGACGGAGCTGCCATAACGTTCGGCATCGCTGTCAAAGTCACCTACCTACAGCGAACGGGAACGTGTGGTCGGCTTTGCTGAGCCTTCGCTGTCATGAAAATCCGATCCCAACTCGCAGAGTACGAATCGCTCTCGGGGTCTCAGCCGGCGACGCTCGGTCATGGTAGGTTCCGCGGGCACTCTCTGCGGACAGGTGTCAGAGGGACGCGGCACGCCAAAACGTTCCGGAGCGCCCGGCTGTGCGATGTGGGAAAGAGCCGGAGCCCATGTCTCTGCACACAGCTCCAGTGTACTGAGAGGCAGAGAGGGAGAGAGGGAGGGAAAGAGAGAGAGAGAGAGAAGGGGCCCCTCCCGTCCAGGGGCCCTCCCAGGAAAACAATGATGTCATGAGCTGGGATTCCTTGGGGAGGCAGCTGCAGGTTTAAAGTCCTCTGCCAGTTCATTCAAAGCCTTTCCCCTGTCAAGAGGCTGAATCACAAATCCGGGACGAAGGTCGCTCGCTGACTCTCCCAGATCCGTGACATCTGCCCACCCGGGGGCAACGGGGAAGAGGACACCGGGCGGCGTGCCACAGAGAACCCATGAGGGATGACCGGGCACAACGCGGGACAGCCAGGCGGGACGATGGTCGCTCGCCGACTCTGCCAGATCCGTGACATCTGCCCACCCGGGGGCAACGGGGAAGAGGACACCGGGCACCGTGCCACAGAGAACCGACGTGGGACGACCAAGCACAGCAGGATAGCCAGGCAGGACGGCCGGCCACAAAGCGGGGTGACTGGCCACAACGCGGGGCGACCGGGCACATGGCGGGGCGGCTAGGCGGGATGGCCGGGCACAATGCGGGACAGCCAGGCGGGGCGATGGTCGCTCGCCGACTCTGCCAGATCCGTGACATCTGCCCACCCGGGGGCAACGGGGAAGAGGACACCGGGCACCGTGCCACAGAGAACCGACGGGGGACGACCAAGCACAGCAGGATAGCCAAACAGGACGGCCGGCCGGCCACAAAGTGGGGTGACTGGCCACAACGCGGGGCGGCTAGGCGGGATGGCCGGGCACAACGCGGGCGACCGGCCACAATGCGGGACAACTGGCCACAACGCGGGACAGCCAGGCGGGATGGCCGGGCACAACATGAAGCGGCCGGGCACAACGCGGGGCGGCCGGGCACAACGCGGGGCGGCCGGGCACAACGCGGGGCGGCCGGGCACAACGCGGGATGGCCGGGCACAACATGAGGCGACCGGGCACAACGAGGGGCGGCTGGGTAGGATGACCAGGCACAATGCGGGGCGACACGGCACAATGTGGGGTGGCCGGGCACAACGCGGGGCGGCTGGGTGGGATGACCAGGCACAATGCGGGGCGGCCGGGCACAACCCCATGTACCATGGGGGGACAACTTCATATTTTATTCATTTTGTTCTTCTCATTCCAGATGAAGAGAATTCTTTGGATTATACAGAAGAACCACAAAGTATCTCAATGAGGACTCTTCTACTGATACATTGTAACAGTGTCGCCAACTTCCCACTATATATGTTACTGACAAAACGTAGCATTGGTTTGTATGCGTTTGTCTTTTCCCGGATCACACAGGGGCGGCACGACTTGCCATGCGACTTAGCAAGGCGATCTGCACATGACTTCAGAGGTGACTTGCAAAATGACTTCTGTATTGAAATCAATGCAAGTCGTCCCCAAAGTCGTACAGGAACCTTTTCCTAAGTCGGAGCGACTTGAGTCCCTCCTATCAGAACGGTTCCATAGTACAGAGCGAGTGCGACTCGAGTCCCTCCTATCAGAACGGTTCCATAGTACAGAACGAGTGCGACTCGAGTCCCTCCTATCAGAACGGTTCCATAGTACAGAGCGAGTGCGACTCGAGTCCCTCCTATCAGAACGGTTCCATAGTACAGAGCGAGTGCGACTCGAGTCCCTCCTATCAGAACGGTTCCATAGTACAGAGCGGAGTGCGACTCGAGTCCCTCCTATCAGAACGGTTCCATAGTACAGAGCGGAGTGCGACTCGAGTCCCTCCTATCAGAACGGTTCCATAGTACAGAACGAGTGCGACTCGAGTCCCTCCTATCAGAACGGTTCCATAGTACAGAACGAGTGCGACTCGAGTCCCTCCTATCAGAACGGTTCCATAGTACAGAACGAGTGCGACTCGAGTCCCTCCTATCAGAACGGTTCCATAGTACAGAGCAGAGTGCGACTCGAGTCCCTCCTATCAGAACGGTTCCATAGTACAGAACGAGTGCGACTCGAGTCCCTCCTATCAGAACGGTTCCATAGTACAGAGCAGAGTGCGACTCGAGTCCCTCCTATCAGAACGGTTCCATAGTACAGAGCAGAGTGCGACTTGAGTCCCTCCTATCGGAACGGTTCCATAGTACAGAGCGCAGTGCGACTTCTCAGGTGGCTGAGTTGCCCCTGTGTGAATAAATGAGTGACTTGCATAGCGCCACACACGCTTGGAACACACAGTCATACATATATATATATACTGGGCCAATTTGGACAAGATCCAATTTACCTACCAGTATGTCTTTGGACAGAGTGTGGGAGGAAACCTGAGTACCCGGAGGAAACCCACGCAGACACAACGAGAACATGCAAACTCCAGGCAGATGGCGTCGGGGTCGGGATTCGAACCAGTAACCCTTTTGCTGCTAGGTGAAAGTGCTAACCACTACATTCCAGGGGGGTAGCAAAAAAGCCAAAGCCTTACAATTGGTTTTCCTGCGAGTAGAAAAGCCTTTCCCCTGCCAGCATGCTGCAGAAAAGGACTCTGGCTTTCTGTGTGGAAGCAGCGGCCTCTCCGCAGAGATGCGACACACACCCTAATGAGGCCTGGCTTGAATTCCCCAATCAGCAGTGACAATAAATTTGCTGATTGGACGGCTATAGGTCTGATGCAGCGGCCTGTGCATTTCTGGGGCCCCCCTGCTGCAGCCTCTCGCCTTGCGATTTGCTTGTACCGCCATTTACTACCTTGTGATTGGCTGTCCTGGGAGGTTTGTTTTGCAGACTTCCCTGGCTGCATGCTCGTTCCAGGGCAGGGAGCGAAGAGAAAAAAAAACATCCCACCTTCAGACAGAAGCGCTGTGAATGAGACATCCCAGGGATAAGCGTCCCTCTCGGGGGAGGGGGAAGATGAATATTCCTCCTAATTGATGGAGAAGGACTATAATGTACTCGGCACTAATCACATTCTCCATAAATAAGCTCCCTATATCCGAGGGGAGATCTCCGAGGAGCCATTAGCCCAGGAACGCTCATTCTACCGCCATCCATGTGGGGGGAGGTTTCCCGGCATCGGGGGCGGGGAGGTCACAGCGACCACTTAACCCCCCAAAACTCAGACATCGTGCCAATTTTTTTTAGGACCAATTATATAAAAATAGAAAATAAAAGATAAAAATGTGACATTTAAAAAAAATAATTGTAATAAATGATGACAGACTGACCTAAAGATACAAGCAATATAAACACACAATAGATCAATACGGATCAATAAATCGGCCTCTATGGACATTTGTGGAGGAGAGAGAGGAAATCTGGAAATCACAAATAAAAAAATATTCAGATTTTACTAATCCCCCCACTAAAACGTCACGTCACAGCAGAGATGCCGAGTGTTCAGGTTTTATTACCACATTTCTATAAAATTTCCTACAAAATACTTTATTTTTTTTATGCTTTATTTTCCTTTTTTTTTTCTTTTTTTATGCTTTATTTTCCTTTTTTTATGCTTTATTTTATTTTTTATTTTTTATGCTTTATTTTCCCTTTTTTATGCTTTATTTTCCTTTTTTTATGCTTTATTTTCCTTTTTTTATGCTTTATTTTCTTTTTTCTTTTTTTATGCTTTATTTTCCCTTTTTTTATGCTTTATTTTCCTTTTTCTTTTTTTATGCTTTATTTTCCTTTTTTTATGCTTTATCTTCCTTTTTCTTTTTTTATGCTTTATTTTCCCTTTTTTTTATGCTTTATTTTCCTTTTTTTTTTTATGCTTTATTTTCCTTTTTTTTTTCTTTTTTTATGCTTTATTTTCCTTTTTTTATGCTTTATTTTATTTTTTATTTTTTATGCTTTATTTTCCCTTTTTTATGCTTTATTTTCCTTTTTTTATGCTTTATTTTCCTTTTTTTATGCTTTATTTTTTTTTTTATGCTTTATTTTTTTTTTTATGCTTTATTTTCCCTTTTTTTATGCTTTATTTTTTCCTTTTTTTTTTTATGCTTTATTTTCCTTTTTTTATGCTTTATTTTCCCTTTTTTTATGCTTTATTTTCTTTTTTTATGCTTTATTTTTTTTTTATGCTTTATTTTCCTTTTTTTATGCTTTATTTTTTTTTTTATGCTTTATTTTCTTTTTTCTTTTTTTATGCTTTATTTTCCCTTTTTTTATGCTTTATTTTCCTTTTTCTTTTTTTATGCTTTATTTTCCTTTTTTTATGCTTTATCTTCCTTTTTCTTTTTTTATGCTTTATTTTCCCTTTTTTTTATGCTTTATTTTCCTTTTTTTTTTATGCTTTATTTTCCCTTTTTTTATGCTTTATTTTCCTTTTTTTTTTCTTATGCTTTATTTTCTTTTTTTCTTTTTCTTATGCTTTATTTTCCTTTTTCTTTTATGCTTTATTTTCCTTTTTTCCTTTTTTTATGCTTTATTTTCCTTTTTTATGCTTTATTTTCCTTTTTTAATGCTTTATTTTCATTTTTTCCTTTTTTTATGCTTTATTTTCCTTTTTTCTTATGCTTTATTTTCCTTTTTCTTTTATGCTTTATTTTCCTTTTTTCCTTTTTTTATGCTTTATTTTCCTTTTTTATGCTTTATTTTCCTTTTTTATGCTTTATTTTCCTTTTTTTATGCTTTATTTTCCTTTTTTTATGCTTTATTTTCCTTTTTTTATGCTTTATTTTCCTTTTTCATTTTTTTTATGCTTTATTTTGCTTTTAAAACAAACAGGGTATATAAATATTACATTACAGTTTCAAAGTCAGCTAATATCTCATATACTATTTCAAATTATATCTTTTTTTTTATATATATATAATACATCAAAAGAAGAAAAAAAAAAAAAGGCATAAAAAAATACCTTTTCCTATAATCTGCAAATAATTGTTTTATGAAATGCAAATTAAAAAAGAAAACTTGCATCCAGTTCCAGGCATCACCAGTAGGTGGCAGACGTGAGTAAAGTGTCCGTGGTACCCAGAGGGGAACCACATAGAAGATCATTCAGGAACCAGCAACACCGAGAATCACATTCCACTTGGGGTGCACTGGGGGGGGGGGGGGGGCTACTGCATGGAATCGTTCGTCTTACGACTGATTTTATTGATTCCTTAACTTGTTGTTTTATTATTTATATTACAATTCTGCACCACTGTATAGAGAACATTCCCCTCAATCACTACACATTTCTATAGCTCTGACATATACCGCAGTGCTGTACAGAGAACACTGCGCCAATCACACCAGTGTCTGTACCAGAGGAGCTTACACTCTAATGTCCCCTCCCCCACAATCACACATTATTGTATAGCTCTGCCATATACCGCAGTGCTGTACAGCGATCAGGGAGTCTGTGAACAGTTACAGATCGCGTACGATCGCTCTCAGTCCCCCCCCCCCCCCCCACGTGGGGGACATCTGCCCGGCAGGAGAGACGCCGTTGTAATCTGGAATGTTGGACGGACATCAATGGAGGACGGGCTGACAGACGATAAATCCGGAGATCTCAGCAGGAGGAGTTCTGCACTGCACATGTGAGCGCACAACGCGGGGGGAGTCCAGGTGGAGGACAGACGAATCGGGGGGACTGGCATTCTCCAGCGTTGGTGGGTGACAAACATCCTCATCACTGAGGTGTGTCTGCTGCGTCACAAAAAAGGGCGGGGCTTGTTGACAGTGAAGGATGGACTGAAAACCTGAATGTTCCAGGAACCTCTGTTAATGATCGGAGGTCATTGGACCC
This sequence comes from Rana kukunoris, assembly GCA_029574335.1. NCBI lineage: Eukaryota > Metazoa > Chordata > Amphibia > Anura > Ranidae > Rana > Rana kukunoris. Next base: position 85,389 of record JAJQKJ010002740.1, on the reverse strand, counting down.
CAACGTTGGTGGCAGTGGAAGGAATTCGGCCCCAACGTTCCTCCTGCCTGCAGCAGACAGATATCATCTCAGTCTAGGTCAGGCATGTCCAAAGTCTGGCCCGGGGGCCAATTGCGGCCCCCGTTCCAGTTTAATGTGGCCCCCCTGGTAGTTTGGATATTTACTGTATTTATCGGCACTGCCTTGGAGGGGACAGGGAGGGGGGAATGAGTGCCGTCAAATTAAATACAGGAAAATCTCCTGTTTACTCTGTGGCATCTGTAATAGGAAGTCTCGTGTCCTTGGCTGCCATTGGATGACTCCTCTGTCTATCATAGGAGGCGGGACATTGTATTAAAGAGGCTACTGTGTAAACAGGAGATTCTCCTGTATGTAATCTGTTGGTGCTTGTCTGCCCCCCCCCTCCCCTCCGGGGCTGCAGATGGGCAATGGGCGAGGCTACATTCAGGGCAATGGCGAGGCTGCATTCACGGCAACGGCGAGGCTGCATTCACGGCAACGGCGAGGCTGCATTCACGGCAACGGCGAGGCTGCATTCACGGCAACGGCGAGGCTGCATTCACGGCAACGGCGAGGCTGCATTCACGGCAACGGCGAGGCTGCATTCACGGCAACGGCGAGGCTGCATTCACGGCAACGGCGAGGCTGCATTCACGGCAACGGCGAGGCTGCATTCACGGCAACGGCGAGGCTGCATTCACGGCAACGGCGAGGCTGCATTCACGGCAACGGCGAGGCTGCATTCACGGCAACGGCGAGGCTGCATTCACGGCAACGGCGAGGCTGCATTCACGGCAACGGCGAGGCTGCATTCACGGCAACGGCGAGGCTGCATTCACGGCAACGGCGAGGCTGCATTCACGGCAACGGCGAGGCTGCATTCACGGCAACGGCGAGGCTGCATTGATGGGCAATGACCCTTATTTTACTTCACAGTGCTTTATCTACATTTTTTTTCCTGAAACTTCCCTCCTAACGTGATAAATACGGTATATACAAATAACACACCAAGCTCATCTCATCACCACACACAGCCACAAAGGCAAGAGAATTCTTGTTGGGCAGTGCATTAGTGCTCGGGCAAACAAACTTAGACCGAATTTTAATGGTTCAAAGAATGTCAGGCAAAATGGTCGGCCCTCACGCATGTTCACTTCATCAAATCTGGCCCTCTTTGAAAAAAGTTTGGACACCCCTGGTCTAGGTAAAGTCACTGCCTGGGGCTCGAGGACGGCTTTTTAAAACAACGGTGACATATTCGGGGGTATTTTGTGAACACAATGACAGGTCCACTTTGAAGTGATAAGAACGCTCCATACAAAACATAGAAGATTACCTGGTCATTAATGTCTTGTTCTTCCGGTCCTCAGGAGGGGGGGGGGGGTCACTCCTGTAATAAAGCAGAAAATAAGATTTATAAACTAAACTAGATACAAAATCAGAGCAAAAAAGATACAACTAGATACAAAATCAGAGCGAAACAATAGAACTAGATAAAAAAATCAGAGCAGCATGATATAAAAATCAAAACACGATACAAAAATCTGAGCGACACGATACAACTAGATACAAAATCAGAGCAAAAAAGATACAACTAGATACAAAATCAGAGCAAAAAAAGATACAACTAGATACAAAATCAGTGCGACACGATACAACTAGATACAAAATCAGAGCGACACGATACAAATAGATACAAAATCAGAGCGAAACGATACAACTAGATACAAAATCAGAGCGAAACAATAGAACTAGATACAAAATCAGAGCGAAACAATAGAACTAGATACAAAATCAGTGCGAAACGATACAACTAGATACAAAATCAGAGCGAAACGATACAACTAGATACAAAATCAGAGCGAAACAATAGAACTAGATACAAAATCAGTGCGAAACGATACAACTAGATACAAAATCAGTGCGAAACGATACAACTAGATACAAAATCAGTGCGACACGATACAACTAGATACAAAATCAGAGCGAAACAGAACTAGATACAAAATCAGAGCGACACGATACAACTAGATACAAAATCAGAGCGAAACGATACAACTAGATACAAAATCAGTGCGAAACGATACAACTAGATACAAAATCAGTGCGAAACGATACAACTAGATACAAAATCAGTGCGACACGATACAACTAGATACAAAATCAGAGCGAAACAGAACTAGATACAAAATCAGAGCGACACGATACAACTAGATACAAAATCAGAGCGAAACGATACAACTAGATACAAAATCAGAGCGAAACGATACAACTTGATACAAAATCAGAGCGAAACAATAGAACTAGATACAAAATCAGAGCGAAACAATAGAACTAGATACAAAATCAGTGCGAAACGATACAACTAGATACAAAATCAGAGCGAAACAATAGAACTAGATACAAAATCAGAGCGAAACAATAGAACTAGATACAAAATCAGTGCGAAACGATACAACTAGATACAAAATCAGAGCGAAACGATACAACTAGATACAAAATCAGAGCGAAACAATAGAACTAGATACAAAATCAGAGCGAAACGATACAACTAGATACAAAATCAGTGCGAAACAATAGAACTAGATACAAAATCAGTGCGAAACGATACAACTAGATACAAAATCAGTGCGAAACGATACAACTAGATACAAAATCAGTGCGAAACGATACAACTAGATACAAAATCAGTGCGACACGATACAACTAGATACAAAATCAGAGCGAAACAGAACTAGATACAAAATCAGAGCGACACGATACAACTAGATACAAAATCAGAGCGAAACGATACAACTAGATACAAAATCAGAGCGAAACGATACAACTTGATACAAAATCAGAGCGAAACAATAGAACTAGATACAAAATCAGAGCGAAACAATAGAACTAGATACAAAATCAGTGCGAAACGATACAACTAGATACAAAATCAGTGCGAAACGATACAACTAGATACAAAATCAGAGCGACACGATACAACTAAATACAAAATCAGTGCAACACGATACAACTAGATACAAAATCAGAGCGAAACGATACAACTAGATACAAAATCAGAGCGAAACGATACAACTTGATACAAAATCAGAGCGAAACAATAGAACTAGATACAAAATCAGTGCGAAACGATACAACTAGATACAAAATCAGAGCGAAACAATAGAACTAGATACAAAATCAGAGCGAAACAATAGAACTAGATACAAAATCAGTGCGAAACGATACAACTAGATACAAAATCAGTGCGAAACAATAGAACTAGATACAAAATCAGAGCGAAACAATAGAACTAGATACAAAATCAGAGCGACACGATACAACTAGATACAAAATCAGAGCGAAACGATACAACTAGATACAAAATCAGAGCGAAACAATAGAACTAGATACAAAATCAGAGCGAAACGATACAACTAGATACAAAATCAGTGCGAAACAATAGAACTAGATACAAAATCAGTGCGAAACGATACAACTAGATACAAAATCAGTGCGAAACGATACAACTAGATACAAAATCAGAGCGAAACAATAGAACTAGATACAAAATCAGAGCGAAACAATAGAACTAGATACAAAATCAGAGCGAAACAATAGAACTAGATACAAAATCAGTGCGAAACGATACAACTAGATACAAAATCAGAGCGAAACGATACAACTAGATACAAAATCAGAGCGAAACAATAGAACTAGATACAAAATCAGAGCGAAACGATACAACTAGATACAAAATCAGTGCGAAACAATAGAACTAGATACAAAATCAGTGCGAAACGATACAACTAGATACAAAATCAGTGCGAAACGATACAACTAGATACAAAATCAGTGCGAAACGATACAACTAGATACAAAATCAGTGCGACACGATACAACTAGATACAAAATCAGAGCGAAACAGAACTAGATACAAAATCAGAGCGACACGATACAACTAGATACAAAATCAGAGCGAAACGATACAACTAGATACAAAATCAGAGCGAAACGATACAACTTGATACAAAATCAGAGCGAAACAATAGAACTAGATACAAAATCAGTGCGAAACGATACAACTAGATACAAAATCAGTGCGAAACGATACAACTAGATACAAAATCAGTGCGACACGATACAACTAGATACAAAATCAGAGCGACACGATACAACTAAATACAAAATCAGTGCAACACGATACAACTAGATACAAAATCAGAGCGACACGATACAACTAGATACAAAATCAGAGCGAAACGATACAACTAGATACAAAATCAGAGCGAAACGATACAACTTGATACAAAATCAGAGCGAAACAATAGAACTAGATACAAAATCAGTGCGAAACGATACAACTAGATACAAAATCAGAGCGAAACAATAGAACTAGATACAAAATCAGAGCGAAACAATAGAACTAGATACAAAATCAGTGCGAAACGATACAACTAGATACAAAATCAGTGCGAAACAATAGAACTAGATACAAAATCAGAGCGAAACAATAGAACTAGATACAAAATCAGAGCGACACGATACAACTAGATACAAAATCAGAGCGAAACGATACAACTAGATACAAAATCAGAGCGAAACAATAGAACTAGATACAAAATCAGAGCGAAACGATACAACTAGATACAAAATCAGTGCGAAACAATAGAACTAGATACAAAATCAGTGCGAAACGATACAACTAGATACAAAATCAGTGCGAAACGATACAACTAGATACAAAATCAGTGCGAAACGATACAACTAGATACAAAATCAGTGCGACACGATACAACTAGATACAAAATCAGAGCGAAACAGAACTAGATACAAAATCAGAGCGACACGATACAACTAGATACAAAATCAGAGCGAAACGATACAACTAGATACAAAATCAGAGCGAAACGATACAACTTGATACAAAATCAGAGCGAAACAATAGAACTAGATACAAAATCAGAGCGAAACAATAGAACTAGATACAAAATCAGTGCGAAACGATACAACTAGATACAAAATCAGTGCGAAACGATACAACTAGATACAAAATCAGTGCGACACGATACAACTAGATACAAAATCAGAGCGACACGATACAACTAAATACAAAATCAGTGCAACACGATACAACTAGATACAAAATCAGAGCGACACGATACAACTAGATACAAAATCAGAGCGAAACGATACAACTAGATACAAAATCAGAGCGAAACGATACAACTTGATACAAAATCAGAGCGAAACAATAGAACTAGATACAAAATCAGTGCGAAACGATACAACTAGATACAAAATCAGAGCGACACGATACAACTAGATACAAAATCAGAGCAAAGATACAACTAGATACAAAATCAGTGCGACACGATACAACTAGATACAAAATCAGTGCGACACGATACAACTAGATACAAAATCAGAGCGAAACGATACAACTAGATACAAAATCAGAGCGAAAAAGATACAACTAGAAACAAAATCAGAGCGAAACGATACAACTAGATACAAAATCAGAGCGAAAAAGATACAACTAGATACAAAATCAGAGCGAAACAATAGAACTAGATACAAAATCAGAGCGACACGATACAACTAGTTACAAAATCAGTGCGACACGATACAACTAGATACAAAATCAGTGCGACACGATACAACTAGATACAAAATCAGAGCGACACGATACAACTAGATACAAAATCAGTGCGACACGATACAACTAGATACAAAATCAGAGCGACACGATACAACTAGATACAAAATCAGAGCGAAACGATACAACTAGATACAAAATCAGAGCGAAAAAGATACAACTAGAAACAAAATCAGAGTAAAAAAGATACAACTAGATACAAAATCAGAGCGAAACAATAGAACTAGATAAAAAAATCAGAGCAGCATGATATAAAAATCAAAACACGATACAAAAATCTGAGCGACACGATACAACTAGATACAAAATCAGTGCAACGTAATCAAACTATATACAAAATCAGAGATACGCGATACAACTAGATACAAAATCAGTGCGACACAATACAACTAGATACAAAAGATACAAAAAGATACAACTAGATACAAAAAGATACAACTAGATACAAAAGATACAACTAGATACAAAAGATACAACTAGATACAAAAACATCATTGCGATGTGATACAATGTGACAACACACAACCTGTAAATGTATTTTTCGGAATCTCTGGAAGTAAATTGCGCACTGTATGTACTGCAGGCATGAATGACGTGCGGCGGAGTGAAGGCTTTCCCGGGGTATTTCTCGCCCCCGCAGTTCTTCGAGAAACGATGTCAAGGAAAAGAAGCGTTTGGCGTTCTCGCCTGGAGTCCAAACATTAATCCATTCTTTACACTCAGGTAGAGGTAATGGAACGAATCCCCCCCTCCCCCTCCCCGGACCCCGAATAAGACCTGCACAACCCAACGCCGATGCCAAAACCTTTTACACCTTCAGAAGAGTAATTACAGGGTATCACCGATGACGGACTGACGGACGGCCTGCACACCGGGACAGCTGCACCGCAACAAAAGACGCTGCCCCCCCTCCCCCACAATCCATTACACCTGACAGAACTCAACCCAAATCTTTAATTACAACCTTACGCCAATTCTCAGATATCCTGCGTGCGTCTATTATCCTGCCAACGACGAGAACCCGGAGGAGATCAACCGCTCTGATGGATAGGAGTTACAGAAAAAAGGAAATTATTAGATGTTTAACCCAGGACCAACGCTCCAAAAAAAAAAAAAAAGAATTAGAAGAATACAGCAAATTGCGATACTGAACTCGGTTATGAGGTTGGGGGTGCACGGAAAATGATTTGTGGTCCACAGAAACATGGCTTCCAGTTAGCCAGGGTAAAAGTAGACAGCTGACGACATACATGCAGAGCAGAGATGTATTTTCAGAGATGAGCCAGCAGGTGGAGTGTTGGGCTCTTTGTTAACATTGATGGGGCACGGCGGCTGCCCCCGATGGGGCACGGCGGCTGCCCCCGATGGGGCACAGCGGCTGCCCCCGATGGGGGCACAGCAACTGCGCCTAATGGGGGCACAGCAACTGCGCCTAATGGGGGCACAGCAACTGCGCCTAATGGGGGCACAGCAACTGCGCCTAATGGGGGCACAGCGGCTGCCCTTGATGGGGCACAGCGGCTGCCCCTGATGGGGCACAGCAACTGGCCCTGATGGGGCACAGCAACTGCGCCTAATGGGGGCACAGCAACTGGCCCTGATGGGGCACAGCAACTGCGCCTAATGGGGCACAGCAACTGCGCCTAATGGGGGCACAGCAACTGCGCCTAATGGGGGCACAGCAACTGCGCCTAATGGGGGCACAGCAACTGCGCCTAATGGGGGCACAGCAACTGCGCCTAATGAGGGCACAGCAACTGCCCTTGATGGGGCACAGCGGCTGCCCTTGATGGGGCACAGCGGCTGCCCTTGATGGGGCACAGCGGCTGCCCTTGATGGGGCACAGCGGCTGCCCTTGATGGGGCACAGCGGCTGCCCTTGATGGGGCACAGCGGCTGCCCTTGAATTTTTTTCAGTTTGTTTGCACCTCCCCAAATGTTTTGAGCACCAAGATGTCTTCTTGTAACTTCTGAGAACTCCACCACTCCAGCACTCGGGTTCCCAGCTCCGCCCACACTCCCGAGTAACGCCATTTCAAAACCAATGGAGTGTCAATTTAGGCTGCATTAAAAAAATAAAAAGATGGCGGCAGCTGGATAGAATTCTCCTGCATTGCGTTGGGTGAAATGAACATTCACCCAACACTTTGCTGGAGAATTCTATCCAGCTACCGCCATCTTTTTATTTTTTTAATGCAGCCTAAAATTGAGACTCCATTGGTTTAGAAACAGAGCTGCTCAGGAAGGTGGGCGGAGCCCAGAACCAGAGCGCTAAAGTGGTGGGGTTGTCAGAAACATGCGACGCGGCGGCGAGGTTGTGAACGCTCTCGGCGCGTTTCCCGGCACCAAGATTCAACTTTCTCCATCAGCGCCCATTTATCTCATAGCGATTCGTAAATCTTCTGCGCTCGTGTCAGGCATAAGTGCTCATTATTACTTTAACCCGACTGTAAAAACTGAACATCAATACAAGTGCCCCCCTCCCCCCCCCGCGCGTCACGCTCCCTCCATGTTCCCATCATTTATTTACAGGAAGATTCTCCGGCCTGGCAGAAATGTCAACAGGCACATGTTAAATGACTGCCTTTAATTATTGAACGCCTTCTCCGCCGCTCGCCGCTAATTCAACAGGAGAGGGAAAAAAAAAAAAATCTATCAAATATTTCAAGTTTTTACCTTTATTTTAGCAGCTCGTTAACCACGAGCACGGCTCACTTACCGAGACGACGGGGGAGGGGAGGGGAACCTCAACCGCCGCTCAGAAAAACTAATTTAGCCGGCAGATTCCACCTTTAAAATGATCAGTTCAAGCGGAAAAATCACTCAAAACAGACGTGGCGAGAACTGCCAATGAGGCGAGGGGCTGCGTCATGTGATCGCTAGGGAAAGCACCAAGTGTTTGGAGGTCATGTGATCACTCTGAGCCAATGCAGAGGAAGCTGGCGGCACGACGACCTCGCAAAATCGCTAGACGTGTGCAATTCGTTTCTTTCCGAATTCAATTTCGACAAATTTGGAACTCCAAACGAAAATGTTTCTGAACGTTAGAAAATTTGAACATTCGCAAGTTCAGAAATTTGAATATTCAATCATCTAAACCAGTGGTCTCCAAGGTGCGGCCCGGGGGCCACATCTGGCCCTTTGCTTGATTTTATCTGGCCCTTGGGGTGCTTTTTTTATTCATTGGGACCAACGATGGGGCAGAATTCCTCCCAATGACCCCAACGATGGGGCAGAATTCCTCCCAATGACCCCAACGATGGGGCAGAATTCCTCCCAATGACCCCAACGATGGGGCAGAATTCCTCCCAATGACCCCAACGATGGGGCAGAATTCCTCCCAATGACCCCAACGATGGGGCAGAATTCCTCCCAATGACCCCAACGATGGGGCAGAAGTCCTCCCAATGACCCCAACGATGGGGCAGAAGTCCTCCCAATGACCCCAACGATGGGGCAGAAGTCCTCCCAATGACCCCAACGATGGGGCAGAAGTCCTCCCAATGACCCCAACGATGGGGCAGAAGTCCTCCCAGTGATGGGGCCAGAAGTCCTCCCAGTGATGGGGCCAGAAGTCCTCCCAGTGATGGGGCCAGAAGTCCTCCCAGTGATGGGGCCAGAAGTCCTCCCAACGATGGGGCCAGAAGTCCTCCCAGTGATGGGGCCAGAAGTCCTCCCAGTGATGGGGCCAGAAGTCCTCCCAGTGATGGGGCCAGAAGTCCTCCCAGTGATGGGGCCAGAAGTCCTCCCAGTGATGGGGCCAGAAGTCCTCCCAGTGATGGGGCCAGAAGTCCTCCCAGTGATGGGGCCAGAAGTCCTCCCAGTGATGGGGCCAGAAGTCCTCCCAGTGATGGGGCCAGAAGTCCTCCCAGTGATGGGGCCAGAAGTCCTCCCAGTGATGGGGCCAGAAGTCCTCCCAGTGATGGGGCCAGAAGTCCTCCCAGTGATGGGGCCAGAAGTCCTCCCAGTGATGGGGCCAGAAGTCCTCCCAGTGATGGGGCCAGAAGTCCTCCCAGTGATGGGGCCAGAAGTCCTCCCAGTGATGGGGCCAGAAGTCCTCCCAGTGATAGGGCCAGAAGTCCTCCCAGTGATAGGGCCAGAAGTCCTCCCAGTGATAGGGCCAGAAGTCCTCCCAGTGATGGGGCAGAATACCCCCCAGTGATGGGCCAGAAGTCCTCCCAGTGATGGGGCAGAATACCCCCCAGTGATGGGGCAGAATTCCTCCCAGTGATGGGGCCGGCCGTAACTTGGCACACATGTAGCCCCACTCTTCCTCTACTAGTGTGCAAAGTTTGCTGTCCGGGAGACCTACGGCCGGGGAGCACCGCTTTTTCAAAGCCGGGCACCCCTTCCATAGACTCCCATGATAAACGTAAGTCTAGGCATGGGCATAGTGAGGCGTGGGCACAGTGAGGCGTTAGCACAGTGAGGCGTGGGCACAGTGAGGCGTGGGCACAGTGAGGCGTGGGCACAGTGAGGCGTGGGCACAGTGAGGCATGCAGATGGACACCCTAGGCTTATACTCGAGTCAATACATTTCTGATCGGGCGTGTGACCACTATGAGCCATTGCAGAGGAAACCAGCAGCATGGTGGGGGTCATGTGATCACTATTGTATTGAAAACCTAAAAAATTATGATCACGCCAATGAGGCCATGTGATCATTTAGTACCAATAGAAAAACTGAAAATGTAAAGCAGTCATGTGATTGGCAGAGGGGGGAACAGTAAACCACAGTCACCAATAATCAGGAAGCAGCACCCGCATATGGAATGAATACATTACAAAGTTGCAATTTAGAAAGAGAAACAAAGTGTCCTAATATCTGATTGGATCCCATCACCATCTAAAAAAATAAATAAAATAGAACCTTTACACAGCTCATAGAGTTCCCTTCAGACACCGCCCCCGCCTCCCGCTTCCTCCCTCCCCCGCCTCCCGCTTCCTCCCTCCCCCCGCGCCCGTCACGGAGAAAACAAATCCTCGCCGAGACCTTGGGGCAGATTTAAAAGGGGAAAAATAAAAAATAGTCAACAATCAATATAGAGCGCGGCGCTGAGCGCGGTCTCCGGTAAATAAACGACGCCATGTGGCGAGAGAGGAACTACGGCGCGCGCGCGGCTCGCCGGTGACCTGCGATCACATTTTAATGCTGAGCGGCCATAATCATGACGCGATCGATCTTCCCCCGCACCCCTCAGAGAGACATTCATTATTCACACGCCGAACGCCAGGAACTACTTCTCACCGACCGCCATCGTCTGCTACGGGAGGAACCACCGCTACCGGGATTTCCATCACTACGGAATATATCACAGGGGAGGGAAGTGGTACTGTGCAGAGTCCATACATACAGAATGGGATATATATATAGTGGTGGATTTTACGGCCAGCTTGGAGCGGGGCAGGAAGTAATCTCCTGGATGGAGATGATTTCCACATATAATGTGTTTGCTATCAGTGTGCATTACACGGGGCTCTGTCTGTGCGGAACATTCCACATATCTGCTCTGACCTCCGACATTCACTGATTCCATATACAGAGGATGAGAAGAGGATCATGGGAAATAGACGTATACGTTCCATTCCCGGGTCACCTTCATAAGATAATAGATACACAGGGAACGAGGAGGAGATCCAATTCATGGGCACTGTGTCTTCAATAACTATAAAAATATATCAATAGAGACGTATACATTGTATGCAACAGGAAATGCACATGAACTTTAACCACTGAGGCCCGCGCTACCTCAGATGACGGCAACAGCGCGGGCCTCAATATCCAACCTCATTTGACGATGTCTTTCTGGCGTTCCCAGCGCGCGCTTCAGCGCGCTGCGGGGAGCCCTGTGTTGTCCGTGTCCCTCGGACACGGCCATCACAGATCGCGGCAAACGGCCAACAGAGCGGCCGTTTGAGGATCTGTGGGCGAGAGAGATGATCTCTCATAGATCATCATGGGAAATAGACGTATACGTTCCATTCCCGTTAGGTCATATTTAACCTTCACCCCCATACCCCTTCCTTGCCAGTCACATTTATATAATAGTGCATATTTATACACATGGCGGGAATGTGTCCGAGGCAGTAACAATAAAAATCGCAGATCGCCGCCATTTCTAGTAAAAAAAAAAAAAAAAAAAAATAATAATTCTTCCCCTATTTTGTAAGCGCTATAACTTTTGCGCAAACCAGTCGCTTATTGCGATTTTTTTTTTTTTTTTTTACCAAAAATATGTAGAAGAATAATCGCCCTAACTGAGAAAAAAAAATGTGTTTTTTTTTTTAATTGGGATATTTATTATAGCAACAAGTAAAAAATATTGTATTTTTCTTCAAAATTGTCGCTCTTTTTTGTTTATAGCGCAAAAAATAAAAATCGCACAGGCGATCAAATACCACCAAAAGAAAGCTCTACTTGTGGGGAAAAAAGGACGTAAATTTTGTTTGGGAGCCACGTCGCACGACCGCGCAATTGTCAGTTAAAGCGACGCAGTGCCGGAAGCTGAAATTTCACCTGGGCAGGAGGGGGGTGTAAGTGCCCAGTAAGCAAGTGGTTAATGACATCACAGTCTTAGTCCGGAGGGTTCAATATTGGGTTGGCCCCGCCCTTTGCAGCTTCACCTCTTCTGGGAAGGCCGTCCGCAAGGTTTAGGAGGGTGTCTATGGGAATGTTTGACCATTCTTCCAGAAGAGCATTTGTGAGGTCAGGTGATGAGGCCTGGCTCGCAGTGTACACGCTAATTCATCCCAAAGGTGTTTCTATGGGGTTGAGGTCAGTACTCTGTGCAGGCCAGTGAAGTTCCTCCACCCAAAACTCCCTCATCCATGTCTGCATGGACCTTGGTCAAGTTCCTCCACCCCAAAAATGGGCAAACTACGGACCGGCGGACCTTATAATCCGGCCTGCGGAGCCAGGGCTGGATTTGCCACAAGGCCACCGAGGCGGCATAGCGTGTGGGGGGGGGGGGCAGGGGATGCTGTGGCCCCGATCGCGTTTTAGGGGGGGGGCGACATTCCGTGCCTCCTCCTAATTTTAATTTCCCGCGTCACCGTTGTCTGGCCGCCATGTTTAGTGTCCGGCGCCCTGTGATTGGGCATATGGGGGTCATGTAAGGCGTGGGGCTGGAAGTCCCGCCTCCGCACATGACCGCCATACACCCAATCACAGCGCGCCGGGAAACTCTGAACATGGCGGCGGGAGACAGTCACTGGAAGTGTGAGCCGCCGTGGCCGCCGTCTTCCCCTCCGCTCTGGTACGGCGCTGTGTGGAGATGGGAGCATGGAGGGAGTTGCAGCGTCGGAGGTCAGTGCCAGTACCCGGTGTTTCGGCTCTATAGCCTGCCAATTGTGTATATGTGCTGCCTGCGTGCCCCCCTCCAGTACTTTTGTTCTCTGGATTCTTGCACCCCCATCGCCAGCTCGGGATTTCCTTGGAGTGGTGAACCCCACTTCCCTCCAGTACTGCCGCCGCCCCCCTCCTTACCCCTCACCTTCAATCCCGGGATCCGCTGCCCCATCTGCGGCCCGGGAGGGTGCCAGCAGGTAAGATGGGAGGGAGACCAGCATCTTCCTCCTTGCTGATCCCCCTCCAGGCTGTGACTGCAGAAGTGATGTGTATTACAAGCGCATTCACCTGTCAGTCATCTGGCTAGTTTTGGGGTCCCCAGGTGACATTAGGGTTCCTAGAGACCCCCAATGTCTCCATAAAGAGGACCTGTCAGTGTACCTTTGCTATTATATAGGGGGATTTTTAATGTAATAGAAATGACATCAAGTATAAAAAAAAAAACATAGCGGCCCGGATTCACAAACGATTTACGTCGGCGTATCTCCAGATACGCCGACTTACGTCCAAATGTGCGCCGTCGTATCTTTACGCCGACTCACAAAGCGAGATACGTCGAAAAATAGGCTTCCTCCACCCGACGTAACTTGCCTACCCCTCCGTATCGTGGGCGCATAGTTACGCTGGACGCATTCGGCGTTCCCATTATAAATATGCAAATGAGCGGGATACGCCGATTCACGAACGTAGATGCGCCCGGCCGCTTCATATACGCAATTTGCGTAAGGCTTACGTCCGGCGTAAAGTTACCCCTCATATAGCAGGCGCAACTAATGCAAAGTTATGGGCCAGGGAGCGACGCCGTAGAATTTTACGCCGCATACGCCGTTTGCGTAGTACTACTTGAATAGCGCAGTGCGTAGGTTCCGTTCACGTCGTAGGCATTGCGCCGACGTATCTTAGGGAGTAGATGCGACGTGATTTTGAGCATGCGCAGGCATGCCCAGTTCGACCGGCCATTCATTTGCATGGGGTCCCGCTTAATTTAAATAGAGGACGCCCACCCTCCTTCCTACTTTCAATTAGGCGGTCTTGCGCCGGGCCAATTTACGCTACGCCGCCTCAACTTACGGAGCAAGCGCTTTGTGAATACTGCACTTGCCTCTCGAAGTGCCCTTTCACACTGGTGCGTTTTCGCGGGAAAAATAGCGCTAGTAAAACGCTCCCCATGCGGTGTAAAAACGCGGTAAAATGTGGTAAAATTGCGGTAAAATCGTGTTTTTTACCACGATTTTAACGCTCCGTTTTTACCGCATTTTTACGCTCAGTTTTAACAGCATTTTTACATTTATTTCAATGGAGAGGGACATGGGGAGCGTTTTATGAGCGTTTTAATAGCGCTATTTTTGCAGAGTTTTATGTTCCAGTTCAACATTTTCAGGAAGTATTTGGCGAACACAAGACACCCGAGCGAGGAGAGGCTTCCCGCCATCTCTTTGGAAATATATGTATTGATTGGGGATCGAACGATTGGTGATCAATCTAACTATGAGCGATAGCAAAGCAAAGTGATTATCATTGATTACAATATCAACTAATGCAACAAGTACTGCAATGATATAAAATACGATCCGTATTTATTTATTGTGCCGTCAATCAGTATTATTGATCTATTGAAAAATGATTGTTTCATTGATCTGTATTCCCATTGGTAGATACAGAACAACAAGTCGGGGAATTCTTTTTTCCGTCGCCATCATAATTCAATCGTTTTTGGCATCTAGTATCGATAAAATAAAAAAATAAAATAAAATAAAATAAATAAAAATAAAATAAATAAAAAACGGTCACACTTTCTCCAAATAAATACAAAAAAATAAGAATTTCATCAGTTTCGGCAATTAGTAACTCTCCGCAGAACGTAACAAGTTTTTTTTTTTTCTCCATTAACAGCAAAACGCGGCGAGAAAATAACAAAAAAGTGTAAGTGAAGAAGAAAATAAAGGAAAGGGCGGATCGAGGCGAGCGGGGAGATCGGCGAGGAATTTCCTGATCCCTCCGATTACATTTTTGTCTCGGCTTCCAAGTAAACAAATCGAATGAATGCGTTTTAGCGGTGAATTGGGCCAGATTGTTGCGTTCGCCATCGGCTCCCCCTCACCCAGACTCAGCCGGGTAGAAGAATGGAACTTGGCACCGGGGCGGCTCAGATCGCTGCCAAGACAGAAAACATTTCTGAAAGCGTTCCACGGAGGTTCCTGCCAGGGGAGATGGGGCTGGCGATAGGGTGGGAATGCAGCTCCGGTTATTCGGGTGGGGGAGGGGAGGGGGGGGGGATCACGACTCAAGATACAGACTCCTGAGATGGTAATTTAGTCGCGGCGAGCTTCGTACCTGTACAGTAATCAGTACCGATTCTCAGAACTACAGAGAGGACAAAGGATTAAAGGGCACATCCACCCTAAAAATACAACTCCACACAGAGATGGTGGGAACCCCTCATAATGGGGCACAGCGGGTGTACAGACGCGGGAACTCGGCACAGGGATGGTGGGAACCCCTCAATGGGGCACAGCGGGTGTACAGACCCGGGAACTCAGCACAGGGATGGTGGGAACCCCTCATAATGGGCACAGCGGGTGTACAGACCCGGGAACTCAGCACAGGGGTGGTGGGAGCCCCTCATAATGGGCACAGTGGGTGTACAGACCCTGGAACTCAGCACAGGGATGGTGGGAACCCCTCATAATGGGCACAGCAGGTGTACAGACCCGGGAACTCAGCACAGGGATGGTGGGAACCCCTCATAATGGGGCATAGCGGGTGTACAGACCCAGGAACTCAGCACAGGGATAGTGGGAGCCCCTCATAATGGGCACAGCGGGTGTACAGACCCAGGAACTCAGCACAGGGATGGTGGGAACCCCTCATAATGGGCACAGCGGGTGTACAGACCCGGGAACTCAGCACAGGGATGGTGGGATCCCCTCATAATGGGCACAGCGGGTGTACAGACCCGGGAACTCGGCACAGGGATGGTGGGCACAGCGGGTGTACAGACCTGGGAACTCAGCACAGGGATGGTGGGAACCCCTCATAATGGGCACAGCAGGTGTACAGACCCGGGAACACAGCACAGGGATGGTGGGAACCCCTCATAATGGGCACAGCGGGTGTACAGACCCAGGAACTCAGCACAGGGATGGTGGGAACCCCTCATAATGGGCACAGCGGGTGTACAGACCCAGGAACTCAGCACAGGGATGGTGAGAACCCCTCATAATGGGCACAGCAGGTGAACAGACATGGGAACCCCTCATAATGGGCACAGGGGGTGTACAGACCTGGAACTCAGCACAGGGATGGTGGGAACCCCTCATAATGGGCACAGCGGGTGTACAGACCCGGGAACTCGGCACAGGGATGGTGGGAACCCCTCATAATGGGCACAGCGGGTGTACAGACCAGGAACTCGGCACAGGGATGGTGGGAACCCCTCATAATGGGCACAGCGGGTGTACAGACCCGGGAACTCAGCACAGGTATGAGAAAGAAAATCACACCACTTAAGGCGGCAAATAAAAATAAATGGGGAAAAGATTTAATTATTGATTCTCAGGAAAAGTGGAAGCTCTAGGGGGAAGTGCGGACGCAGGGCGGTTGCAGTGAAGAGCGCGGACGCAGGGGAGCGCACGTCAATGCTGATGCTTCTCTGGAAGATCGCTGTGGCACATGCTGTGTTATATAAGCCTTCAGATTTCATTCTGCACCACCGACGCCGTCCTCTCTTACCAGAGATGCTGAATTTTACATGCCGCGCGGCGCTGGGGAAATAGCATGGGGAATCCGCCATTAAAGGGACCATGGAAGACCAAAGCGGCTGAGAGCTAATGAGTCACCAACGTCTTCATAGGATATATTCCGGGACAATTTACTGTGAATGACTCCATCAATGTGCTTCTCCGAGGAAACTTGTATGGTCATTCATCACCCTGCTGGGGAGATTTCATCTCACTTCCTGTCCCTAATGGGTGGCCATGGTAGAGTCTTGGCTTGTGGCTCCGGGGTCACCTACACCCATTTACTATATAAACAAGACATTACACGGGGCCCTTCGAGAGGTTACAATGTTGCAGCCTCTCATCCTGTGACGCTCTACAAAGTTACAATGTTGCAGCCTCTCACCTTGTGACCCTACAAAGTTACGATGTTGCAGCCTCTCACCTTGTGACTCCATACAAAGTTACAATGTTGCAGCCTCTCACCTTGTGACTCTTTACACAGTTACAATGTTGCAGCCTCTCACATTGTGACCCTACAAAGTTACAATGTTGCAGCCTCTCACCTTGTGACTCCATACAAAGTTACAATGTTGCAGCCTCTCACCTTGTGACCCTACAAAGTTACAATGTTGCAGCCTCTCACCTTGTGACTCTACAAAGTTACAATGTTGCAGCCTCTCACCTTGTGACTCTACAAAGTTACAATGTTGCAGCCTCTCACCTTGTGACCCTACAAAGTTACAATGTTGCAGCCTCTCACCTTGTGACTCCATACAAAGTTACAATGTTGCAGCCTCTCACCTTGTGACTCCATACAAAGTTACAATGTTGCAGCCTCTCACCTTGTGACTCTTTACACAGTTACAATGTTGCAGCCTCTCACCTTGTGACTCTCTACAAAAGGGATCTTCAAACTACGGCCCTCCAGCTGTTGCGGAACTACAAGTCCCATGAGGAATTGTAATACTCTGACATTCACAGACATGACTAGGGCATGATGGGAATTGTAGTTCCTGAACAGCTGGAGGGCCGTAGTTTGAGGACCCATGCTCTACAAAGTTACAATGTTGCAGCCTCTCACTTTGTGACTCTACAAAGTTACAATGTTGCAGCCCCTCACCTTGTGACTCCCTACAAAGTTACAATGTTGCAGCCTCTCACTTTGTGACTCTACAAAGTTACAATGTTGCAGCCCCTCACCTTGTGACTCTACAAAGTTACAATGTTGCAGCCTCTCACCTTGTGACTCCCTACAAAGTTACAATGTTGCAGCCTCTCACCTTGTGACTCTACAAAGTTACAATGTTGCAGCCCCTCACCTTGTGACTCTCTACAAAGTTACAATGTTGCAGCCTCTCACCTTGTGACTCTCTACAAAGTTACAATGTTGCAGCCTCTCACATTGTGACTCACTACAAAGTTACAATGTTGCAGCCTCTCACCTTGTGACTCCCTACAAAGTTACAATGTTGCAGCCTCTCACCTTGTGACTCCCTACAAAGTTACAGCCTCTCACCTTGTGACTCCCTACAAAGTTACAATGTTGCAGCCTCTCACCTTGTGACTCCCTACAAAGTTACAATGTTGCAGCCTCTCACCTTGTGACTCCCTACAAAGTTACAATGTTGCAGCCTGTAACAGGAAAATGTTCATGTAGACTTGTAAAAATTACTGACAGATCCTCTTTAAAACTTGACATTAAGACTCTCGCCAAGAAGTCAGGCAACTGGGTAATCAGGCCGATCGCCTCATTGGCACGCCGCAGACGCACCCCACCCTCATCCTTTATAGAAGGACGACATTTCCCATTGTTTATCGGGAGGAATGGATGGATTTCTAGAACTTCCCCGCCCTTCCTAAGAACACGGGCAGAAAAATAATCAACTTCACACCAAACTTCACCCACAGCCCTCCGAACACGAGCGGAGGGAAAACATCGCGGTGGAAACACGGGGGGAAAGAAAACGTCGCGGTGGAAACACGAGCGGAGGGAAAACGTCGCGGTGGAAACACGAGCGGAGGGAAAACGTCGCGGTGGAAACACGAGCGGAGGGAAAACGTCGCGGTGGAAACACGAGCGGAGGGAAAACGTCGCGGTGGAAACACGAGCGGAGGGAAAACGTCGCGGTGGAAACACGAGCGGAGGGAAAACGTCGCGGTGGAAACACGAGCGGAGGGAAAACGTCGCGGTGGAAACACGAGCGGAGGGAAAATGTCGCGGTGGAAACACGAGCGGAGGGAAAACGTCGCGGTGGAAACACGAGCGGAGGGAAAACGTCGCGGTGGAAACACGAGCGGAGGGAAAACGTCGCGGTGGAAACACGAGCGGAGGGAAAACGTCGCGGTGGAAACACGAGCGGAGGGAAAACGTCGCGGTGGAAACTCGAGCGGAGGGAAAACGTTGCGGTGGAAACACGAGCGGAGGGAAAACGTTGCGGTGGAAACACGAGCGGAGGGAAAACGTCGCGGTGGAAACTCGAGCGGAGGGACGCGGCGCATTGGGGGAACATGAGCGGAGGGACGTGGTGCGGGGGGGACACGAGTGGAGGGACGTGGCGCTGGGGGACACACGAGCGGAGGGATGCGGCGCCGGGGGGGGGGACACGAGCGGAGGGACGCGGCGCAGAGCCCCAGGGTGCGCCAGAGGCCGATTCTTTTTCTGATAGAAGCGTCCCTCCGCCAACTCTTTGGTTGGTCTTCAAATCAGCAGGCGTTCAGTACAGATACTGGCTGACTACCCGACATCTAGAATACTAGTAGACGGCGCTACAAATAATAATAATAATACAAAGACCAGACCTCTAAAAACGTCACCTAAAAAAAGGTCTTTGAGGTTCTAGTATAATACAATATTCTCTTCCCTCTCAGGGGTCACATCATGTGATGGAAAGCAGCGAGCTCACCGGAACGGACGATTGTCGGAGATTCTATCAGGTACATCTCTGACCTCAGGGATATAAAGCGGAGAAGGGCGATCATTCAAGGACAGAACACACAGATATGATTAAACTTTACACTTCACCAAATCCCGGGCCCTTCTCCACACCAAGGACAACATCCGCCCCGCACCGAGCAATACGAGAGATCTAAGCAGCGACTTCTATTATTTCCGTCTCAGTCACACTCCTGTGATTAATAAACATGCATCTTTAATGAGTCTTTTCCAACGCATTCCGACTAATGTGCTGCATTAGTGTGCTGTGCAAGCTTTTCATCGCATGTTTTCACACATGTGCAGTAAAGTGAATGTAATCCCAGAATAATCAAATCCTCTCAGCACTTAAATATCCCATTACAAGGGATTTGTGGTCCCTGTGCGACGAGCGCAAAAATAATCGCATAGAAGTCCAACTGTGCCGACTGTTATCCGTTACATTGTTTCCACTTCTCTCTGAGGACTACAGAACTCCTATGTACAGTTAGGTCTAAAGAATATATATCTGTCTGTCTGTCCCTCCCTCTCCCTCCACCATCTCTCTCTCTCCCTCCACCATCTCTCTCTCTCCCTCCATCTCTCTCTCTCTCTCTCTCTCTCTCTCTCCCTCCACCATCTCTCTCTCTCTCTCTCCCTCCACCATCTCTCTCTCTCCCTTCACCATCTCTCTCTCTCTCTCTCTCTCTCTCTCTCTCTCTCTCTCCCTCCACCATCTCTCTCTCTCCCTCTCTCTCTCTCTCTCTCCCTCCACCATCTCTCTCTCTCCCTTCACCATCTCTCTCTCTCTCTCTCTCCACCATCTCTCTCTCTCTCTCTCTCTCACCCTCCACCATCTCTCTCTCTCTCTCTCCCTCCCTCACCATCTCTCTCTCTCTCTCTCCCTCCCTCCACCATCTCTCTCTCTCTCTCTCTCCCTCCCTCCTCTCTCCCTCCCTCCACCATCTCTCTCTCTCTCTCTCCCTCCACCATCTCTCTCTCTCTCTCTCTCTCACCCTCCACCATCTCTCTCTCTCCTCCCTCCACCATCTCTCTCTCTCCCTCCCTCCACCATCTCTCTCTCTCCCTCCCTCCACCATCTCTCTCTCTCTCCCTCCACCATCTCTCTCTCTCCCTTCACCATCTCTCTCTCTCTTTCTCTCTCCACCATCTCTCTCTCTCTCTCTCTCTCACCCTCCACCATCTCTCTCTCTCCCTCCCTCCACCATCTCTCTCTCTCCCTCCCTCCACCATCTCTCTCTCTCTCTCCCTCCACCATCTCTCTCCCTCCACCATCTCTCTCTCTCCCTCCACCATCTCTCTCTCTCTCTCTCTCTCTCCCTCCACCATCTCTCTCTCTCCCTTCACCATCTCTCTCTCTCTTTCTCTCTCCACCATCTCTCTCTCTCTCTCTCACCCTCCACCATCTCTCTCTCTCCCTCCCTCCACCATCTCTCTCTCTCCCTCCCTCCACCATCTCTCTCTCTCTCTCTCTCTCCCTCCCTCCACCATCTCCCTCTCTCTCTCTCTCTCCCTCCCTCATCTCTCTCCCTCCCTCCACCCTCTCTCTCCCTCCCTCCACCATCTCTCTCTCTCCCTCCCTCCACCATCTCTCTCTCTCCCTCCCTCCATCTCTCTCTCTCTCCCTCCCTCCACCATCTCTCTCTCTCCCTCCCTCCACCATCTCTCTCCCTCCCTCCACCATCTCTCTCTCTCCCTCCCTCCACCATCTCTCTCTCTCCCTCCCTCCACCATCTCTCTCTCTCCCTCCCTCCACCATCTCTCTCTCTCCCTCCCTCCACCATCTCTCTCTCTCTCCCTCCCTCCACCATCTCTCTCTCTCCCTCCCTCCACCATCTCTCTCTCTCCCCACCATCTCTATATTTGGAGTCAGGCACAATTTTCATACTTTTAGCTTTGTATGCCACCAAAATAAAATGAAAGTGTAAACAATCCATATTCGGGGCCTCTGACAGGGACCATGATATTAAGGGGGGCATCCGACGGGGAACCCGATGTTAGGGGGGGCCTCTGACGGGGAACCCGATGTTAGGGGGGCCTCTGACGGGGACCATGTGAGGGGGGGCCTCTGACCGGGACCATGTGAGGGGGGGGCCTCTGACCGGGACCATGTTAAGGGGGGGCCTCTGACCGGGACCATGTTAAGGGGGGGCCTCTGACCGGGACCATGTTAAGGGGGGGCCTCTGACCGGGACCATGTTAAGGGGGGGCCTCTGACCGGGACCATGTTAAGGGGGGGCCTCTGACCGGGACCATGTTAAGGGGGGGCCTCTGACCGGGACCATGTTAAGGGGGGGCCTCTGACCGGGACCATGTTAAGGGGGGGGCCCTCTGACGGGGACCATGTTAGGGGGGGGGGCTCCAACTGGGAATCCGATGTTAGGGGAGGCCTCTGATGGGGACAATGTTAGGGAGGGCCCTCTGACGGGGACCATGTTAGGGAGGGCTCCGATTGGGAACCCGATGTTAGGGGGAGGGACTCTGCCTGGGACCCCAATAGAAGGTGGGACTCAGATAAGGACCCAGGTGGGCATTTTTTTCAGCCTGCGATTATTAGTAAAAAATATATTGTGACCTTCAAAAGGAAATGTTTGGCGCCCCCTGTTCTCCGGTTCTATACAACACTCTTCCAGTAGCTGGAAAGAAGAAGTTTCACAAACTGATGTTTTTATTGTTTGAAGTTAGAAAACATTTTAATACAAATTTGAGATTTTCTTTAAAAGGGGGAACTCATTTTGTATCAGGCGGCCCGTCGTGCCGCGTTCTTCCGATTTATGGCCGCAGCAGTAAATCTGAACGCCGTGTAACTATGGATCTTCACGGTCTACAGCCAGAACAATTTCCTCCAGCTTAATGACCTCAGGCAATAACCCCGCTGATTGGTCCCAGCGAGGGACGGCTTGCGTTCACGCCGGTGCTCAGACATCTTGCTCGTTCGGGGTTTCTGCAAGCTTTTAATGACCTGCCCAATTAATAATGCATCATTAGGCCTTCTTGGACTGCGCTAATTGCATTAATTTATGTCCCTCGGCGGCGATCACACACGCTACATGAAAATCACACCTCGGCCGCGGTGCAGTGCGGATCGGATGGTGGAAAGCCCTCGACAGCCGATACACCGCCGCGCATGCAGCATTATTAGGAAGAGGTCAAAGCGCCTCAGTCCAGAGAGCGCAGCCATTTTCAGAGGCCTCATTGCCCTGCAAATCATTAGTAGAATGTCGGTGTGAAAACAAGAAGAAAAAAAATGCTACATTTTGCTGCAATGATACCGAGTATAAATGGACGTCATTGTGCTC
Source organism: Rana kukunoris (assembly GCA_029574335.1). Lineage (NCBI taxonomy): Eukaryota > Metazoa > Chordata > Amphibia > Anura > Ranidae > Rana > Rana kukunoris. Next base: position 62,451 of record JAJQKJ010002740.1, on the reverse strand, counting down.
TTCCCTTCCCACAATGCAACATTCTCGTGTCACACACTTGCGGCAGTACAGCTGCTACCACCACCCTTGCTACTACTACTATTTCTGCTACCACCACCCACTGCTACTCATACAGCTGCTACCACCAACACCACTAGTACGGCTGCTACCACCATCACCACTGCCACTAGTACGGCTGCTACCACCATCACCACTGCCACTAGTACGGCTGCTACCACCATCACCACTGCCACTAGTACGGCTGCTACCACCATCACCACTGCCACTAGTACGGCTGCTACCACCATCACCACTGCCACTAGTACGGCTGCTACCACCATCACCACTGCCACTAGTACGGCTGCTACCACCATCACCACTGCCACTAGTACGGCTGCTACCACCATCACCACTGCCACTAGTACGGCTGCTACCACCATCACCACTGCCACTAGTACGGCTGCTACCACCATCACCACTGCCACTAGTACGGCTGCTACCACCATCACCACTGCCACTAGTACGGCTGCTACCACCATCACCACTGCCACTAGTACGGCTGCTACCACCATCACCACTGCCACTAGTACGGCTGCTACCACCATCACCACTGCCACTAGTACGGCTGCTACCACCATCACCACTGCCAATAGTACGGCTGCTACCACCATCACCACTGCCACATGTACGGCTGCTACCACCATCACCACTGCCACTAGTACGGCTGCTACCACCATCACCAATGCCACTAGTACGACTGCTACCACCATCACCACTGCCACTTGTACGGCTGCTACCACCATCACCATTGCCACTTGTACGGCTGCTACCACCATCACCACTGACACTAGTACGACTGCTACCACCATCACCACTGCCACTAGTACGGCTGCTACCACCATCACCACTGCCACTAGTACGGCTGCTACCACCATCACCAATGCCACTAGTACGACTGCTACCACCATCACCACTGCCACTTGTACGGCTGCTACCACCATCACCACTGCTGCTACTAGTACGGCTGCTACCACTACTGCTACTAGAACAGCCACTACCACTACTGCTACCACCACCACTACTGCTATGGCTACTACCACCACCAATACTGCTACTAGTACGGCTGCTACCACCACTCTTGAGCCTTTATAGTATTGCTGTAGGGGGTCCGTCCTGTTTTCAAATAATCCTAAAGCTGCCTCAGATTGGCAGTTGATGGTGGGGGATCTATGCAATGTCATAGGTCTGTAGTTGATGGTGCAGGATCTATGCAGTGTCATAGGTCTGTAGTTGGTGGTGTAGGATCTATGCAGTTCTATGCAATGTCATAGGTCTGTAGCTGATGGTGCAGGATCTATGCAGTGTCATAGGTCTGTAGTTGATGGTGCAGGATCTATGCAGTGTCATAGGTCTGTAGTTGATGGTGGGGGATTTATGCAATGTCATAGGTCTGTAGTTGATGGTGCAGGATCTATGCAGTGTCATAGGTCTGTAGTTGATGGTGCAGGATCTATGCAGTGTCATAGGTCTGTAGTTGATGGTGCAGGATCTATGCAGTGTCATAGGTCTGTAGTTGATGGGGTAGAATCTATGCAATGTCATAGGTCTGTAGTTGATGGTGGGGGATCTATGCAGTGTCATAGGTCTGTAGTTGATGGTGCAGGATCTATTCAATGTCATAGGTCTGTAGTTGATGGGGTAGGATCTATGCAGTGTCATAGGTCTGTAGTTGATGGCGCAGGATCTATTTAATGTCATAGATCTGTAGTTGATAGTGGGCATCTACGCAGTGTCATAGGTCTGTAGTTGATGGTGCAGGATCTATGCAGTGTCATAGGTCTGTAGTTGATGGGGTAGAATCTATGCAATGTCATAGGTCTGTAGTTGATGGTGGGGGATCTATGCAGTGTCATAGGTCTGTAGTTGATGGTGCAGGATCTATTCAATGTCATAGGTCTGTAGTTGATGGGGTAGGATCTATGCAGTGTCATAGGTCTGTAGTTGATGGCGCAGGATCTATTTAATGTCATAGATCTGTAGTTGATAGTGGGCATCTACGCAGTGTCATAGGTCTGTAGTTGATGGTGCAGGATCTATTCAATGTCATAGGTCTGTAGTTGATGGCGCAGGATCTACGCAGTGTCATAGGTCTGTAGTTGATGGCGCAGGATCTATTCAATGTCATACGTCTGTAGTTGATGGTGCAGGATCTACGCAGTGTCATAGGTCTGTAGTTGATGGCGCAGGATCTATTCAATATCATAGGTTTGTAGTTGATGGCGCAGAATCTATGCAATGTCATAGGTCTGTAGTTGATGGTGCAGGATCTATGCAATGTCATAGGTCTGTAGTTGATGGCGCAGAATCTATGCAATGTCATAGGTCTGTAGTTGATGGTGCAGGATCTATGCAATGTCATAGGTCTGTAGTTGATGGCGCAGAATCTATGCAATGTCATAGGTCTGTAGTTGATGGTGCAGGATCTATGCAATGTCATAGGTCTGTAGTTGATGGTGCAGGATCTATGCAATGTCATAGGTTTGTAGTTGATGGCGCAGGATCTATGCAATGTCATAGGAAGCTTATTAAATCCCTCCCCCCAAGTGTATTTAATACATCCCATGAAACAATTTCCGTAACAATATCTGGAATACATCGGACAAAAATCTATACTTTTTCTTTAAGCTACCCAAAAAAAGCGAGGGGGCAGGGCTGCCTGGAGAAAAAAATATGAAAATCGCAGATCGCTCTGCCCCCCCCCCCTTATCTAGTGTATTATATCATGCGATTCCCGGAGCACGATCGCTCTGCCTGACATTAAATACATAACACAACATCGATTGTGAGGTTTTATTACAAGCAGCCCAGACCGCGCTCCTGCCCTTCAAACGTCTTGTAAACGAGAAGCGATCTCCTTTGCGATCCGGCATCGCCCCCGTAACAGCGGCCCGCTTTCCATCGCTGAGCCAGGGGCGTAAGACGATCCCCCCCACTCTGCACATGAAAAATTCCAGCCACTTTTTTTTTTTCTTCTTCTTTCTCCGGCTAAAATAACAGAAGGCGCTTTGTCCGGAAATCATTTTATTCGGCGCTCCGATGAACACGGAATCCATTTCCAGTTTTCTTTTCAGACTCAAGTTTACTGAGAGTAAAAAATGGCTACAATTTAAAAAAAAAAAAAATCTTTTTAAATGTAACAAAACACAGCGAGGGGGAAAAAAAAAAGTATTTGATCGGCTGCTGATTTTGTACGTTTGCCCCACCGACAAAGAAACGATCAGTGTATAAATTTTATTGGTCGGTTTATTTTACCAATGAGACACAAAAATATCCAGAAAAACGAATTTAAAAAAGTTATAAAAATAGATTTGCATTTTTAATGAGTGACATAAGTATTTAATCCCCGATCAGCAAGATATTTGGCTGCCAGGTATCTTCTGCACAGGTAACAAGCTGAGATTCAGAGCACTCTTTAAAGGGAGCGCTCCTAATCTCAGCTTGTTACCTGTATAAAAGGGGGTTTGGACTGTGGCTATCAAGGGGTAGAGAATGCCCCACCCTTGAAGTCAAAGGGAAGAATCGGGCCCCGCTCCGTTTGGGTCACTGGGAAGAAGCGGGTCCCACACCGTTGGGTTCACTGCAAAGAATGTGGGTCCCAACCATCGAGGTCCAGTTCTTCGCAGGTGATCTCGACGCTTGGGGCCCAGTTCTTTGCAGGTGATCTCGACGCTTGGGGCCCAGTTCTTTGCAGGTGATCTCGACGCTTGGGGCCCAGTTCTTTGCAGGTGATCTCGACGCTTGGGGCCCAGTTCTTTGCAGGTGATCTCGACGCTTGGGGCCCAGTTCTTTGCAGGTGATCTCGACGCTTGGGGCCCAGTTCTTTGCAGGTGATCGACGCTTGGGGCCCAGTTCTTTGCAGGTGATCTCGACGCTTGGGGCCCAGTTCTTCGCAGGTGATCTCGACGCTTGGGGCCCAGTTCTTCGCAGGTGATCTCGACGCTTGGGGCCCAGTTCTTCGCAGGTGATCTCGACGCTTGGGGCCCAGTTCTTCGCAGGTGATCTCGACGCTTGGGGCCCAGTTCTTCGCAGGTGATCTCGACGCTTGGGGCCCAGTTCTTCGCAGGTGATCTCGACGCTTGGGGCCCAGTTCTTCGCAGGTGATCTCGACGCTTGGGGCCCAGTTCTTCGCAGGTGATCTCGACGCTTGGGGCCCAGTTCTTTGCAGGTGATCTCGACGCTTGGGGCCCAGTTCTTTGCAGGTGATCTCGACGCTTGGGGCCCAGTTCTTTGCAGGTGATCTCGACGCTTGGGGCCCAGTTCTTTGCAGGTGATCTCGACGCTTGGGGCCCAGTTCTTTGCAGGTGATCTCGACGCTTGGGGCCCAGTTCTTTGCAGGTGATCTCGACGCTTGGGGCCCAGTTCTTTGCAGGTGATCTCGACGCTTGGGGCCCAGTTCTTTGCAGGTGATCTCGACGCTTGGGGCCCAGTTCTTTGCAGGTGATCTCGACGCTTGGGGCCCAGTTCTTTGCAGGTGATCTCGACGCTTGGGGCCCAGTTCTTTGCAGGTGATCGACGCTTGGGGCCCAGTTCTTTGCAGGTGATCTCGACGCTTGGGGCCCAGTTCTTTGCAGGTGATCTCGACGCTTGGGGCCCAGTTCTTTGCAGGTGATCGACGGTTGGGGCCCAGTTCTTTGCAGGTGACCTTGACGGTTGGGGCCCAGTTCTTTGCAGGTGACCTCAATGGTGTGGGATCTGCTTCTTCCCAGTGACCCCAAACAGCGCGGGGCCCGATTCTTCCCAGTGACTTCAAGGGTGGGGCCTTCTCTACCCCTTGATAGCCACAGTCCAAACCCCCTTTTATACAGGTAACAAGCTGAGATTAGGAGCACTCCCTTAAAGAGTGCTCTGAATCTCAGCTTGTTACCTGTACAGAAGATACCTGTGAGCCAAACATCTTGCTGAGCTTATCTCTCGGTCACTCCGCTCCCTCCACTTATCAGCATATTTCTGGTCAGCACATGAGCCGATTGGCTCCTTGTGCTGCTTCCCTATCTCCCCAGTCTATACAGGAGGCCAACACCCTGTTACACTCAGGACACGGCGCGGCTTGTATTGATGCATTATGGATCACAGAGCCGCCTTCATTTGAATCCATTATTATCGGCTTGTAAATTCTGCTTCAAACAATTCCGTTTGATAGAAATTGCGTTGGGATTGATGTTTTTTGGGGTTAATGTTAATCCCCCCTCCTTCCCTTTTCTTTCTCTATCCTGAAAAGCGAAAAAATAATTCCCTGATTAGCGGTAATAATCCCCCCTCCCCCGCCTTCGCACACAAAATCCTTCCTCGGTAATTATGTTAGAAGTGAATCCTTGGCTCCGTCTCCTCCTCGCAGCTGACGGAACGCTCGTCCCCAAAAAAAAAAATCCATCACTCCTCTTCAAGTGGCGGACTCGCTCGCTCGCACAACGCACAATTACCATCCAGGGGATTTGCAGATTTTTTTTCTCTCTTTTTACCGTTTACTAAACTGCGGCCTGACAGATATCCGCCATTAACCCGCGGCTTCTGGGAGCGCCGACCCTTCGCAGCCAGGCGCCCGGACTTGGTGACTCTCACAGGCGCGTCGTTTACGGGGTAATTGAGGTTAAGCAACCCCGGAAGGGCCGACGGGGAATGGAGACGACTAAGCAACCCCGGAAGGGCCGCAGCTAAGCAACCCCGGAAGGGCCGACGGGGAGACTTTCCCCGAGACTGGCTAAGAGAGCGCGGTCGGTAAGCAACCCCGGAAGGGCCGACACGTAAGCAACCCCGGAAGGGCCGACGGGGAGTTGTAAGCAACCCCGGAAGGGCGCGCGGAGCCAACAGATTGTAAGCAACCCGGAAGGGCCGCAGCGCGCCGCAAATTACACCGAAAATTAAGCAACCCCGGAAGGGCCGACATAAGCAACCCCGGAAGGGCCGACATCTGTAAGCAACCCCGGAAGGGCCGACGCGCTAAGCAACCCCGGAAGGGCCGACGGGGAATAAGCAACCCCGGAAGGGCCGACGGGGAGCCCTAAGCAACCCCGGAAGGGCCGACGGGGAGACCGTAAGCAACCCCGGAAGGGCCGACGGGGAATAAGCAACCCCGGAAGGGCCGACGGGGAGATAAGCAACCCGGAAGGGCCGACGGGGAGACTTGTAAGCAACCCCGGAAGGGCCGACGGGGAGACTCTTCCCCGCCGACGTAAGCAACCCCGGAAGGGCCGACGGGGAGTGAAGACAACATTCAAAGGGATTTAAGCAACCCGGAAGGGCCACCGAAAAAAAAGATTAAGCAACCCCGGAAGGGCCAAACTGCAGCGGCGTCCTAAGCAACCCCGGAAGGGCCCGCCGCTAAGCAACCCCGGAAGGGCCGACGGGGAGATAAGCAACCCCGGAAGGGCCGACGGGGAGATTAAGCAACCCCGGAAGGGCCGACGGGGAGATAAGCAACCCCGGAAGGGCCCACCTAAGCAACCCCGGAAGGGCCGACATTAAGCAACCCCGGAAGGGCCGACGGTCGTAAGCAACCCCGGAAGGGCCGACGGGGGAGACTTCCAACGCAAATAAACACATAAGCAACCCCGGAAGGGGCCGACGGGGAGATAAGCAACCCCGGAAGGGCCGACGGGGAGACTCGTAAGCAACCCCGGAAGGGCCGACGGGGAGACTTCTAAGCAACCCCGGAAAGAACGTAAGCAACCCCGGAAGGGCCGACGGGGAGACTTTAAGCAACCCCGGAAGGGCCGACGGGGAGATAAGCAACCCCGGAAGGGCCGACGGGGAGGGGGGAGGGGGGGAATAAGCAACCCCGGAAGGGCCGACGGGGGGAGAGTAAGCAACCCCGGAAGGGCCGACAATAAGCAACCCCGGAAGGGCCCAGGGAAAACGAGATAAGCAACCCCGGAAGGGCCGACGGGGAGTCTAAGCAACCCCGGAAGGGCCGAGAAGTAAGCAACCCCGGAAGGGCAGGCGGCTCACCCAATAAGCAACCCCGGAAGGGCCGACGGGGGGGTCGCAGGGTGGGAAAACACTAAGCAAACCCGGAAGGGCCGACGGGGAAGTAAGCAACCCCGGAAGGGCCGACGGGGAGATAAGCAACCCCGGAAGGGCCGACGGGGAGTCGGTAAGCAACCCCGGAAGGGCCGACGGGGAGACTTTCAGGGGGGCACTCGCTAAGCAACCCCGGAAGGGCCGACGGGGAGACTTGCTAAGCAACCCCGGAAGGGGCAGTAAGCAACCCCGGAAGGGCCAATCGCTCAGACAGCAGATGTAAGCAACCCCGGAAGGGCCGACGCCGCCGGGCACTAAGCAACCCCGGAAGGGCCGACGGGGAGACCCTAAGCAACCCCGGAAGGGCCGACGGGGAAGGCTAAGCAACCCCGGAAGGGCCGACGGGGGTCTGTAAGCAACCCCGGAAGGGCCGACGGGGAATTGTAAGCAACCCCGGAAAAACAGGGACCAGTAAGCAACCCCGGAAGGGCCGACATAAGCAACCCCGGAAGGGCCCATTAAGCAACCCCGGAAGGGCCAGCCAAGACCCCCCCCAACACAGCACAGATTTCACCCCCTCCCCTAAGCAACCCCGGAAGGGCCCACTGTAAGCAACCCCGGAAGGGCCGACGGGGGTTAAGCAACCCCGGAAGGGGGACAGGACTCTGGCTAAGCAACCCGGAAGGGCCGACTTCCTCTGTCCCGACTTGCCCCGCCTCACCACTTCTGCCCTGCTGCCGAGGGGGACTCTGGCTAAGCAACCCCGGAAGGGCCGACGGGGAGACTCTGGCTAAGCAACCCCGGAAGGGCCGACGGGGAGACTCTGGCTAAGCAACCCCGGAAGGGCCGACGGGGAGACTCTGGCTAAGCAACCCCGGAAGGGCCGACGGGGAGACTCTGGCTAAGCAACCCCGGAAGGGCCGACGGGGAGACTCTGGCTAAGCAACCCCGGAAGGGCCGACGGGGAGACTCTGGCTAAGCAACCCCGGAAGGGCCGACGGGGAGACTCTGGCTAAGCAACCCCGGAAGGGCCGACGGGGAGACTCTGGCTAAGCAACCCCGGAAGGGCCGACGGGGAGACTCTGGCTAAGCAACCCCGGAAGGGCCGACGGGGAGACTCTGGCTAAGCAACCCCGGAAGGGCCGACGGGGAGACTCTGGCTAAGCAACCCCGGAAGGGCCGACGGGGAGACTCTGGCTAAGCAACCCCGGAAGGGCCGACGGGGAGACTCTGGCTAAGCAACCCCGGAAGGGCCGACGGGGAGACTCTGGCTAAGCAACCCCGGAAGGGCCGACGGGGAGACTCTGGCTAAGCAACCCCGGAAGGGCCGACGGGGAGACTCTGGCTAAGCAACCCCGGAAGGGCCGACGGGGAGACTCTGGCTAAGCAACCCCGGAAGGGCCGACGGGGAGACTCTGGCTAAGCAACCCCGGAAGGGCCGACGGGGAGACTCTGGCTAAGCAACCCCGGAAGGGCCGACGGGGAGACTCTGGCTAAGCAACCCCGGAAGGGCCGACGGGGAGACTCTGGCTAAGCAACCCCGGAAGGGCCGACGGGGAGACTCTGGCTAAGCAACCCCGGAAGGGCCGACGGGGAGACTCTGGCTAAGCAACCCCGGAAGGGCCGACGGGGAGACTCTGGCTAAGCAACCCCGGAAGGGCCGACGGGGAGACTCTGGCTAAGCAACCCCGGAAGGGCCGACGGGGAGACTCTGGCTAAGCAACCCCGGAAGGGCCGACGGGGAAGCAACCCCGGAAGGGCCGACGGGGAGACTCTGGCTAAGCAACCCCGGAAGGGCCGACGGGGAGACTCTGGCTAAGCAACCCCGGAAGGGCCGACGGGGAGACTCTGGCTAAGCAACCCCGGAAGGGCCGACGGGGAAGCAACCCCGGAAGGGCCGACGGGGAGACTCTGGCTAAGCAACCCCGGAAGGGCCGACGGGGAGACTCTGGCTAAGCAACCCCGGAAGGGCCGACGGGGAGACTCTGGCTAAGCAACCCCGGAAGGGCCGACGGGGAGACTCTGGCTAAGCAACCCCGGAAGGGCCGACGGGGAAGCAACCCCGGAAGGGCCGACGGGGAGACTCTGGCTAAGCAACCCCGGAAGGGCCGACGGGGAAGCAACCCCGGAAGGGCCGACGGGGAGACTCTGGCTAAGCAACCCCGGAAGGGCCGACGGGGAGACTCTGGCTAAGCAACCCCGGAAGGGCCGACGGGGAGACTCTGGCTAAGCAACCCCGGAAGGGCCGACGGGGAGACTCTGGCTAAGCAACCCCGGAAGGGCCGACGGGGAGACTCTGGCTAAGCAACCCCGGAAGGGCCGACGGGGAGACTCTGGCTAAGCAACCCCGGAAGGGCCGACGGGGAAGCAACCCCGGAAGGGCCGACGGGGAGACTCTGGCTAAGCAACCCCGGAAGGGCCGACGGGGAGACTCTGGCTAAGCAACCCCGGAAGGGCCGACGGGGAGACTCTGGCTAAGCAACCCCGGAAGGGCCGACGGGGAGACTCTGGCTAAGCAACCCCGGAAGGGCCGACGGGGAGACTCTGGCTAAGCAACCCCGGAAGGGCCGACGGGGAGACTCTGGCTAAGCAACCCCGGAAGGGCCGACGGGGAGACTCTGGCTAAGCAACCCCGGAAGGGCCGACGGGGAGACTCTGGCTAAGCAACCCCGGAAGGGCCGACGGGGAGACTCTGGCTAAGCAACCCCGGAAGGGCCGACGGGGAGACTCTGGCTAAGCAACCCCGGAAGGGCCGACGGGGAGACTCTGGCTAAGCAACCCCGGAAGGGCCGACGGGGAGACTCTGGCTAAGCAACCCCGGAAGGGCCGACGGGGAGACTCTGGCTAAGCAACCCCGGAAGGGCCGACGGGGAGACTCTGGCTAAGCAACCCCGGAAGGGCCGACGGGGAGACTCTGGCTAAGCAACCCCGGAAGGGCCGACGGGGAGACTCTGGCTAAGCAACCCCGGAAGGGCCGACGGGGAGACTCTGGCTAAGCAACCCCGGAAGGGCCGACGGGGAGACTCTGGCTAAGCAACCCCGGAAGGGCCGACGGGGAGACTCTGGCTAAGCAACCCCGGAAGGGCCGACGGGGAAGCAACCCCGGAAGGGCCGACGGGGAGACTCTGGCTAAGCAACCCCGGAAGGGCCGACGGGGAGACTCTGGCTAAGCAACCCCGGAAGGGCCGACGGGGAGACTCTGGCTAAGCAACCCCGGAAGGGCCGACGGGGAGACTCTGGCTAAGCAACCCCGGAAGGGCCGACGGGGAGACTCTGGCTAAGCAACCCCGGAAGGGCCGACGGGGAGACTCTGGCTAAGCAACCCCGGAAGGGCCGACGGGGAGACTCTGGCTAAGCAACCCCGGAAGGGCCGACGGGGAGACTCTGGCTAAGCAACCCCGGAAGGGCCGACGGGGAGACTCTGGCTAAGCAACCCCGGAAGGGCCGACGGGGAGACTCTGGCTAAGCAACCCCGGAAGGGCCGACGGGGAGACTCTGGCTAAGCAACCCCGGAAGGGCCGACGGGGAGACTCTGGCTAAGCAACCCCGGAAGGGCCGACGGGGAGACTCTGGCTAAGCAACCCCGGAAGGGCCGACGGGGAGACTCTGGCTAAGCAACCGGGGAGACCGGAAGGGCCGACGGGGAGACTCTGGCTAAGCAACCCCGGAAGGGCCCGGGGAGACTCTGGCTAAGCAACCCCGGAAGGGCGACGGGGAGACTCTGGCTAAGCAACCCCGGAAGGGCCGACGGGGAGACTCTGGCTAAGCAACCCCGGAAGGGCCCGGAAGGCTAAGCAACCCCGGAAGGGCCGACGGGGAGACTCTGGCCGACGGGGAGACTCTGGCTAAGCAACCCCGGAAGGGCCGACGGGGAGACTCTGGCTAAGCAACCCCGGAAGGGCCGACGGGGAGACTCTGGCTAAGCAACCCCGGAAGGGCCGACGGGGAAGCAACCCCGGAAGGGCCGACGGGGAGACTCTGGCTAAGCAACCCCGGAAGGGCCGACGGGGAGACTCTGGCTAAGCAACCCCGGAAGGGCCGACGGGGAAGCAACCCCGGAAGGGCCGACGGGGAGACTCTGGCTAAGCAACCCCGGAAGGGCCGACGGGGAGACTCTGGCTAAGCAACCCCGGAAGGGCCGACGGGGAGACTCTGGCTAAGCAACCCCGGAAGGGCCGACGGGGAGACTCTGGCTAAGCAACCCCGGAAGGGCCGACGGGGAGACTCTGGCTAAGCAACCCCGGAAGGGCCGACGGGGAGACTCTGGCTAAGCAACCCCGGAAGGGCCGACGGGGAGACTCTGGGAAGGGCCGACGGGGAGACTCTGGCTAAGCAACCCCGGAAGGGCCGACGGGGAGACTCTGGCTAAGCAACCCCGGAAGGGCCGACGGGGAGACTCTGGCTAAGCAACCCCGGAAGGGCCGACGGGGAGACTCTGGCTAAGCAACCCCGGAAGGGCCGACGGGGAGACTCTGGCTAAGCAACCCCGGAAGGGCCGACGGGGAGACTCTGGCTAAGCAACCCCGGAAGGGCCGACGGGGAAGCAACCCCGGAAGGGCCGACGGGGAGACTCTGGCTAAGCAACCCCGGAAGGGCCGACGGGGAGACTCTGGCTAAGCAACCCCGGAAGGGCCGACGGGGAGACTCTGGCTAAGCAACCCCGGAAGGGCCGACGGGGAGACTCTGGCTAAGCAACCCCGGAAGGGCCGACGGGGAGACTCTGGCTAAGCAACCCCGGAAGGGCCGACGGGGAAGCAACCCCGGAAGGGCCGACGGGGAGACTCTGGCTAAGCAACCCCGGAAGGGCCGACGGGGACGGGGAAGCAACCCCGGAAGGGCCGACGGGGAGACTCTGGCTAAGCAACCCCGGAAGGGCCGACGGGGAAGCAACCCCGGAAGGGCCGACGGGGAGACTCTGGCTAAGCAACCCCGGAAGGGCCGACGGGGAGACTCTGGCTAAGCAACCCCGGAAGGGCCGACGGGGAAGCAACCCCGGAAGGGCCGACGGGGAGACTCTGGCTAAGCAACCCCGGAAGGGCCGACGGGGAGACTCTGGCTAAGCAACCCCGGAAGGGCCGACGGGGAGACTCTGGCTAAGCAACCCCGGAAGGGCCGACGGGGAGACTCTGGCTAAGCAACCCCGGAAGGGCCGACGGGGAGACTCTGGCTAAGCAACCCCGGAAGGGCCGACGGGGAGACTCTGGCTAAGCAACCCCGGAAGGGCCGACGGGGAGACTCTGGCTAAGCAACCCCGGAAGGGCCGACGGGGAGACTCTGGCTAAGCAACCCCGGAAGGGCCGACGGGGAGACTCTGGCTAAGCAACCCCGGAAGGGCCGACGGGGAAGCAACCCCGGAAGGGCCGACGGGGAGACTCTGGCTAAGCAACCCCGGAAGGGCCGACGGGGAGACTCTGGCTAAGCAACCCCGGAAGGGCCGACGGGGAGACTCTGGCTAAGCAACCCCGGAAGGGCCGACGGGGAGACTCTGGCTAAGCAACCCCGGAAGGGCCGACGGGGAGACTCTGGCTAAGCAACCCCGGAAGGGCCGACGGGGAGACTCTGGCTAAGCAACCCCGGAAGGGCCGACGGGGAGACTCTGGCTAAGCAACCCCGGAAGGGCCGACGGGGAGACTCTGGCTAAGCAACCCCGGAAGGGCCGACGGGGAGACTCTGGCTAAGCAACCCCGGAAGGGCCGACGGGGAGACTCTGGCTAAGCAACCCCGGAAGGGCCGACGGGGAGACTCTGGCTAAGCAACCCCGGAAGGGCCGACGGGGAGACTCTGGCTAAGCAACCCCGGAAGGGCCGACGGGGAGACTCTGGCTAAGCAACCCCGGAAGGGCCGACGGGGAGACTCTGGCTAAGCAACCCCGGAAGGGCCGACGGGGAAGCAACCCCGGAAGGGCCGACGGGGAGACTCTGGCTAAGCAACCCCGGAAGGGCCGACGGGGAGACTCTGGCTAAGCAACCCCGGAAGGGCCGACGGGGAGACTCTGGCTAAGCAACCCCGGAAGGGCCGACGGGGAGACTCTGGCTAAGCAACCCCGGAAGGGCCGACGGGGAGACTCTGGCTAAGCAACCCCGGAAGGGCCGACGGGGAGACTCTGGCTAAGCAACCCCGGAAGGGCCGACGGGGAGACTCTGGCTAAGCAACCCCGGAAGGGCCGACGGGGAGACTCTGGCTAAGCAACCCCGGAAGGGCCGACGGGGAGACTCTGGCTAAGCAACCCCGGAAGGGCCGACGGGGAGACTCTGGCTAAGCAACCCCGGAAGGGCCGACGGGGACACTGCTCAGCATACTTGAAGGTGGGACTCTGGTGGGCACGCCCGGAAGTAATGGGTAGGAACTCTGCTAGGCACTTCTGCACTATCTGAAGGTCCGGTGGGGGGGGGGGGGGAGGAGGCTCGGCCCAGTGGTTAAGAATCCATATTTGAAACCAAGTATAACAAAAACCTACCAAAATGCAACACAGGCTTCTCCCGTTCTAATTTGTGCAGTGAAGGTAGGAGGGAGGTGCAGACACAGAACTTATGAGGGTGTCAGGCCCTGCAGTGCTCTTTATTATCCAATGTCCCATTACAAAAGTTAAATACTGATTTTCTAACAATACCCCACTTGATAGTCAGGTCAGTATTTCTAAAAAAAAAAGGCAGAAACGGTGGGAAGACGGTATACAAAGGTCCGATGGTAACTTACACTTTTCAGCAGTTCCTCCTCATCTGGAGACACTGGAGAAGAACATTCACAGGACTCCCCACTTCCCAATCTGTAAAAACCAACCAGACACAGGAGGTCAGAACCAACCACTGGCAAGGAGACAGACAAGCCCACTGCCCCTGGCTACAGCCTCTCACTTGTGACTCTACAAAGTTACAATGTCGCAGCCCCTAACCTTGAGACTCTATACAAAAATTACAATGTTGCAGCCCCTCACCTTGAGACTCTATACAAAAATTACAATGTTGCAGCCCCTCACCTTGAGACTCTCTACAAAGTTACAATGTTGCCACCTCTCACCTGGAGCTACCTTTCATGTATATTATGACGTCTTGTGTAGTAAAAATACTGAGGCCGAATATGACATCATTAGAAGTTTGTGACATGCAGAATTTTTTTGTCCTTTACAACCAAAGATTTGATTCAGAAAGACATGAATTCTCTCCGACACAGAAGTGGGATGGAACCCACCATTTCTATTTTCCGCAATTTACACACAAAGACCGGTAATGAGCAGAACTAATTATGGGTCGCATGTTAGAGGGGCAGTCGCGACCCCCAGGCACAGTAGCGACCCCCAGGCACAGTCGCGACCCCCAGGCACAGTCGCGACCCCCAGGCACAGTCGCGACCCCCAGGCACAGTCCAAGCCCCTCCACACGTAGTATGGCAATGTACACAGGTCCGGGGGGGTTCTGGTATACGGCGGTCCCCTCTCTCCTGCTCATTAGACAAGATTCCCCAACTACCACTGTGAATCACTGCCATTCCCCCCCGCTATTTATTATTAATCAGTGTACAGACAGGCAGCGCAGGCTCATGAATGTTTGATGGTTGTCATATTTAATACTTATGGCATTGCTTTCATTTTCCTGGTCTTTGGCACACGGCCACAATTTCAGTGCCGTGCATTGGAAATCTTCTATTGAAATTGATCCATATCAGATCATCGGTGGATTCCTGGTCATTACTACAAATATTAGTGCCAGGCAAAAAGGCCAAAAACGAAAAAAGCACCACAGACCTTGTACTAGATATGCATCATACTGTCATCACGGCATGGGACCTGCGCAGTTCTTGGCTTACAGAGCATCCAAAAAGTATTCACATCGCTTCACTTTTTCCACATTTTGTTATGTTACAGCCTTATTCCAAAATGGATTCAATTAATTTTTTTTTTTTCAAAGTTCTACAAGTTTGGTTGAAATCTGCATCACCGGCGCCTCCCTAGCACACAAGCATCACAGGCGCCTTCCTAGCACACAAGCATCACAGGCGCCTCCCTAGCACACAAGCATCACAGGCGCCTCCCATGCACACAAGCATCACAGGGGGGGAGGTGACCAAGAACCGAAGGTTACTCTGAAAGAGCTCCAGTGTTTCTCTGTGGAGAGAGGAGAACCTTCCAGAAAAACAACCATCTCTGCAGCGCACCACCAATCAGGCCTGTATGGGGGAGTGGCCAGACGGAAGCCACTCCTCAGTAAAAAAAAGACACCACAGCCGCCTGGAGTTTGCCAAAAGTCACCTGAAGGGCTCTCAGACCATGAGAAACAAAATTCTCTGGTCTGATGAAAGAAAGATCAAACTCTTTGGCCTGAATGACAAACGTCATGTCTGGAGAAAACCAGGCACCGCTAATCACCTGGCCAATACGAATCCCTACTGTGAAGCATGGTGGTGACAGCATCACGCTGTGGGGATGTTTCTCAGCGGCAGGAACTGGGAGACACGTTAGGAACGAGGGAAATGTGAATGCAGCAATGCAAAGAGACATCCTTGATGAAAACCTTCTCCAGAGAGCTCTGGACCTCAGACTGGGGCGAAGGTTCACATTCCAACACGACAACGACCCTAAGCACACAGTCAACAAAGGAGTGGCTACGGGACAACACTGAATGTCCTTGAGTGGCCCAGACTTGAACCCGATTGAACATCTCTAGAGAGATCTGAAAATGTCTGTGCACCGACGCTCCCCATCCAACCTGATGGAGCTGGAGAGGTCCTGCAAAGAACGGGAGAAACTGCCCGAAAAATACAATGTTGCAGCCTCTCAGCCTGTGTCCTGCTACAACGTAACAATGCACATACAGTCTGATCACTGGGAGGAGAGGAGACTTGGGAAATGCTTCTTCCTGCCTGCAGCAGGATGACGACATCTCAGGGGTGTTTTTTTCATATTAAGAGGCGGAGCTTTGCTGCACATTAGTTACTTTTTTTTTCCTAATGAGGATATCACAGGCCATCGTCTGTCAGGGCACAAGTCTCTTCTTATGACAGGAACACGAATCTCCTCCAATCTACAGTCATGAATTCTCAGATATGAGCGGGAACTGTGGCTGATTACACCCCCCCCCCCCCCCACTCCCAAGAAATGTGACCAGACTGAGACTGCCAGAATTACTACTTGTGCACATGCATAAATCACGCACGTGGCGTGCCGCCGCATCCCGAACGGTGTTTACTGCTCATTTCGCCGCACCCGACGAAGCCCCAGACTTTTAATTACAAACTCGCAGCAGCCAACCCGAGCGGGCGGATAATAAAACGCGCCGCAGAGGAGAGAGACACCGAAAGCCGCTCTGGCCTACGCATACATTACCGCTAATACAAATTATCTTCATTAACCCCCGGAATAAGCCTGCGGCGCCCCGGGGCTGAAACTACGCGCGACGTCCCGCAGAGCTTAATTAGGTAGGAATCAAAAATGAGGCCTTATTTTAGCACAAACGGCTCAGCGGGTGTTTAATATTTAAGGCCGCGATGAAAAAAATAAAATTAAAAAAAGCCAAGTTTCTGCCGAAAATACGCATATTAGAGTCTTTAAATAACTACAAGCAGACCAAAAAGGGCTTCACCGGAAACATTTAAAAATAAAACATACAAGAGTTCCAGGGAGCGTTCAACACCCAGAACCCAAAATTCACCCAACGTGGCCGCCAAAATGCATTTATAGTATATAAAAAAATAATTATTAATACAAAAAATAAAAAAAATTATATAGATATATATATAAAAAAAATTATATAGATATATATAAAAAAAAAAAAAATTATATAGATATATATAAAAAAAAATATATATAGATATATATATATAAAAAAAATTATATAGATATATATAAAAAAAAAATTATATAGATATATATATATATATATTAAAAAAAAAATTATATAGATATATATAAAAAAATAAAATTTATATAGATATATATAAAAAAAAATTGTATATAGATATATATAAAAAAAAAAATTATATAGATATATATATAAAAAAAAATTATATAGATATATATATATATTAAAAAAAAAAATTATATAGATATATATAAAAAAAAAAAATTTTATATAGATATATATAAAAAAAAATTGTATATAGATATATATAAAAAAAAAATTATATAGATATATAGATATATATATATATATATATATTCTTCACCTTAGAATATTTTAATTTGGGTCGTTGAATGACTGTAGCTCACTTTTCTTCTTAAAAAAAAAAACGTAATAAATATTAAAGCCGAGATACAACATCCAATGACCAAGCATGACCCAACAAGGCCACCAAAATGCATTCATAAAAATAAAAAAAAGTGAAAAAAATTCTCCCCCAACTTTTCTTATTTCAGTTTCAACATTTCAACATAGTCTTTTCCTTGAGACCTCAGTGGTATGATCTTTGCCACCAGAATGCCCAGTTCAAGCCAAGAAAGGTTCCAGTTGGGGTGAAACACCCAAACATTGAACTGTACCCAAACTTGGGTGCCAAAATGCATTAAAAATAATTAAAAAGAATACAAATATTATTTCTCCACTCCAATCGTCACTTACCTCTCCCGCCGCAGGATTCTGCTCATTAGAACAGTCAGACCCAATCTTCACCCATCATCACGGCGGGCTATGTCGAAGACCTTCAGGGACCGGGTTCCTCTTAGGATTTCCACTCCCCTGGACCTGTATTGCACTCGGCCAGGAAAAACGTTGGTATCTGGGGCATAACCAAAGTACAGCGGAACCTCGGATTGCGCAATAAGAGCGCTGTACTTTTTTTTAAAAATCGGGACTCGGTTTGCGACTGTTGTCTCACGAAACGAGCAGCATTCAAGCCACAGCGGTGTGCAGTACCGCGTTTTGCCTGAGGTGGGGGGGGGGGGGGGGTGCCGGAGCCAAACAGAGTGTCGCCAATTTCAGCCGATCGGTGCAGTCCGGAAATGCACGGAAAGCACGGCTGACCTTGCCAAATCTAGGCAACAAAGTCTTTCCGAGGTCAGCCAAAGTGTCCTCGGTGGTTTCTGAGGCTCTCTGACCCCCCCACCTCTGAAAGCATGCGGTACTGCATGCCATTGAAGTCAATGCAGAACAAAATTATTTTCACTTCCATTGACTTCAATGGGGAAACTCGCTTTGATTAGCGAGTACTTCGGATTACGAGCATTCCCCTAATCCGAGGTTCCACTGTACTGGTTT
This sequence comes from Rana kukunoris, assembly GCA_029574335.1. NCBI lineage: Eukaryota > Metazoa > Chordata > Amphibia > Anura > Ranidae > Rana > Rana kukunoris. The sequence continues at coordinate 44,269 of JAJQKJ010002740.1, read as the reverse complement.
CCCGGGTCCAGCTCTCCTAAGAGAAGCATTACCAGGCAAAAACCTCGCTCTTCTCCTTCGAGGCCCGGGTACCATCCACTTTGGCCTCAATGGTACTTTGGATGGATCCGGTTGCATAGCTTGCTTGTTCCCAGAGGACCTTCCAGAGGAACTATTCACAGTACTTTTCTAACGGTGACCAACACCTTAGACCAGCCTTTCTCAACCTTTTTACAGCTGTGGAACCCTAAAAATTATTTTCAGGTCTTGGGGAACCCCTGATAAAACCCATTTATTGGGGGTCAGTGGGAACAATGCTACTTAATTTGGTGGTCAGTGAGAAGAATGCCCTTTTTTACAGTAGTGGTAAGAAGGCCCCCCTTTACAGAGAACCATGAAGATCATTGGTGCAATACCACCGGCTCCTCCAAGTGGAATTGGCTCAGAACTATGTAGGAGGTAAACAGGAGGTAAATCAGCCACAGCTCAAGGAACCCCTAGCCACCTCTGGAGGAATCCTGGTTGAGAATGGCTGCCTTAGACACTGGTGAAAAAAAATGCGGTACTCCCGGTATGGGAGGGGTTATATAAGGCAGGCGACTTCCTGTCTTGGATGTGCCAGTGTCCATCACCTAAAATGTAGGCCTATAACCATAGGTGTGCGCAGCCTATTGCATTAGGGTGTGCACCCCAAAGCTCAAACACAAACTACAGATTACTCACGATGAAAGGGAAGGTGCCGGTAAGTTACATATTTACCAGCCCCTTCTCGCACTCATCCTAAAACATCCATGCAGCAACAGCCAGAGGGAGAGGAGAGTAGGGAAAAGGGAAGCGCTGCAAGGGGAAGGAGGGGGGGGGGCCTAGGCATTAGGGGGAATCTGTGCTGCACAGGGTGATTAGGGTGTGCCTGGGCACACCTGGCACACCCTGTGTGCACGCCTATGCCTATAACCCACGTAGTAATTACTATGCAGTTCTGTGTCCCGTGATGTACGAAAACGAAAAATTGCTAAATTTCAGTTTGGTTGGTTGTGCGCCAAGTATAGCTTATTTTTCTATGTGTACACCCTGTGCACGTCTTGCGTTTCACTTTTTGTCGTGCACTTTTTTTTTTTTGCACTGGGTGGAGTTTACGTGTGTTCACACACCACGGGCTTAACCAAAAATAAATAAAATGAAACTTCCTGGGACTGAGATGCCGGTGTATTGAAAAAAATAAATAAAAAAATCTCGACTGCATCACTTCCGGTGCGGCTATGTCAGCAAACAGCTGTTCCCCGCGTACGCGACTTCACCAGTGCTTTATCGCGCACGCAATTTTCGGGTCCAGAAAAAATTATAGATCCGAGCAGTGATTTGTTTAAACTTGTCATTGGCAGCTCTCCCCCCCCCCCCCCCCAACACACCCCTAGGCTATTTTTTGTACCAAGAGGGGGCGATAGAGTGGTGCTTGGAGGGGGGGGGGTTATGGCGCACATAGTGCTATGCATGGGGCCCGCCCCCCTCTCCAAGCAACGCTCTATCTCCCACTGCCCTTTGTGACGTGTTAGTAGAAAGAGCAACCTAGGGGCGTGTTAGGAGCGGTGCTGCCGCCGCCGACCAGTTTAAACAAAAAATCGCCGCTCCGCCCGTTTGTGGCTATAATTTTTCTGGACCCAAAAATTGCATCCGAAGCCGCCGTAAAGAGCAGCCTAGGGGCGTGCTAGGGGTGGCGCTGGACGCGGTGCTGCCGGCGAATTTAAACAAATCTCCGCCCCCGGCCCGTTCAGGGCTATCGTTGTTCTGGACCCAAAAATGTCATCCGCACATGCGCGGTAAAAACAGCCTAGGGGGGGGGGGGTCAGGGGCGGGGCTGGGAGCGGTGCCGACGAGTTTAAATAATTTGCCGCTCCGCACATTTTTCTGAACCTGGAAATTGCGTCCACGCGATAAAGCAGCGGTAAAGCCCTGCAATAGAGCGGTGATTGGAGAGGGCGGGCCGCACACAGTGCTAGGCACGGGCCCGTCCCCCCTCCTCTCCAAGCACCGCTCTCCCACTTTTCTGCGGTACGGGTCAGTAGAAAGAACAGCCTAGGGGCGTGTTAGAGGCGGTGCTGCCGATGACGGGTTTAAACAAATCGCCGCTCCGTTCCCCACCCACTCGGGTCTAAGATTTTTCTGGACCCGGAAACGGTGTCCACGCGATAAAGCAGCTCGGCGAGTGGGGCGGGCTGCGCACAGCGCTAGGCACGGGGCCCGCCCACTCTCCCACTTCCCTTTGGTACGGTTAGTAGAAATAACAGCCTAGGGGCATGTTAGGGGCGGTGATGACGAGTTTAAACAAATCGCCGCTCCGCCCACCTGCTCAGGTTTATCGTTTTTCTGGACCCGAAAATTGCATCCACGCACGCGCGATAAAGTCGCACATTCCTGGTAAAGCACCCGCGAACAGCTGTCAGCCCCGGAATTGCCGCGGTCGAGACTTTTTATAAGTCCAGGAATATTTTAGGACACCGGCTCAGAGACGACGCGATGCTGGCGGCTGTTATTTGCTTGAAGGTTACAGAGTTACAATGTTACAATCTTATTTGATAAAAAGTGAAGATTTTCTACAAAAATAAAATAAAATGATACAGTTTCCGTATATTGTGACATGTCCGGGATTTATTCATTCAGGCTTCGAAGGCCGTCTATCGCCAAGCCGACAAAAAGCCGCAGTTCAAAGTCAAAAGCACGCCGCGTTCAGAATGCGGCAAGACCCTGACTTTACCGACGCCGCCTCTGTGTGCCTCATTTATTCATTCAGTGATTTGTAACAGAAGAGGTTGCTCTGTGCCGACCAGCTGTCACCCCCCCCCCCTGCCCCCACCCCCCCTGCAAGATCACAGTCACCGATGTGCCGCATTTATTGTCCCGCAGCACAGTCGCCATTTCCAATTATGCAAAACCGCCGAACGCCGAGACAAGGGGGGGGTAAAAAGGCAGCAGATTGAAGCTATTAGAGCGCGGCCGGGTCGCTTTCTAGAGGTCAGGAAAGTGCGGCGATATCAAACCGCGCCGCCCCTTTTATTTATTTCTCGCCCCTTTTGGTTTATTTTTTTTCCCGCTACGCATTAATAACGGCGTCTGGCGAGAGAGGCAATCCCATCTTTTTATCTGGGAAAGCGGCGAAGGACCCGCCGACCTCTCGCCGCGTCGTCCGCTCGCTGATCCCATTTCACGCTTCATTCAGAAGGAAGATTAGCAGGGCGACTTTTTTTTTTTTTACACTCCCCCATCTCAGGTATTAAACGATTTAATTCGCAGAGGGATTTGGCGCACGCCGGCATCCATAAACAGGCAGCCTTTCGCGTTCTGCGCCCCCGTCACGTATCGCCCTTGTTCGACATCTGCATACAATGGCGAGCGCTCGCCGCCGGCTGACCCTCCCAGCGGGTGAGGTTACAAAAGGAAAGAGATCGACGGGGGGGATTTGCAGCGGTGCGCGAGACCTGCCTGCCACGTCCATTAAAAAAAAAACAATAAGAACACCGGGGGGGGGCGTATTTTCTGAAATGCGTTATCGATCAGATCCACGACTAAGAAACGCGGGCGTCTCCGTGGAATTCATTGGCAGCGTTTCAGGCCTTGGGGGTGGGGTTAGGGTCCTAAAACGGGATTGGTGCCTTAGGGGTCCCACTTGTGAGACCCCCCAAATTGCATGGCATGCGAAATCCCATGTTAAGTTAATGATGGCGGTCTTCGACGCTCCGACTTTAGAAAAAGGTTCCTGTACTACTTCGAGGCGACTTCTATCCGACTTGCGCCCAGAGACTTTAATGGAAGTCGCCTCCAAGTCAAAACCTCATCTATATATCGATGCAATTCGGATGCGATACTACGGGAAGATTACCCCGGTAGCCCCTCCCTCGCTTCAAAGTAGTACTCAAGTCGCCAAGAAGATGTCAGGTTGCAGAACCGAGCCTAAGAGGCAATAGTAGGCTCCAGTCACACTGTTTTCATGCGACTTTGGACACTAAAGTCGCATGGTGAGTTGCACTCCAAATATGTGCAACTTAAGGGGAGTTGTAAACCCCCCCCCCGGTGAAAAACCTTCTGTAGTAATAATGCAATAATGATTACAGATTGCAGAGCTGCATTAATGTGTCTTTTTCTATCACACACTCCCCCGCAGAGCCTCCGTCTCCATCCCAATGTTATTCCTGGAAATAATACGGATCACTCATGGATGGTCCAGGCATTGTGAGATCCTCCCCGGGGACACGGCTCAGCCGGGAGTCTCTCTCTATGGATGGTGTTGGCGGGTCGGTTACATTTAATGCAGACAATCTAAACAGATCACGACCCCATTTACAGTGGCGGGGGGGGGGGGGTACGGGGACACCCATTTACAGCACCTGGGGGGGGGGCAAGAGGGACAAACGCCCAATTATCTCCGTCATTCAATATCCTCACCCGAAATTCATGAGACGCTGCAGAGAAGAGACCCCCCCCCCCTCCCCCAGGAAAAGAGGAATTATACACAGCATGGGTCACTGTGACATCACTACACCGCTGTATACATGTATAAATAGTGTGACAGGGGGTGGGGGACAGAGTGTATGCTCCTCTGTACAGAGACTGATGTGACTGTGGAGGGAGGGGACATTAGAGTGTAAGCTTCTCTGTACAGAGACTGATGTGACTGTGGGGGGAGGGGACATTAGAGTGTAAGCTCCTCTGTACAGAGACTGATGTGACTGTGGGGGGAGGGGACATTAGAGTGTAAGCTCCTCTGTACAGAGACTGATGTGACTGTGGGGGAGGGGACATTAGAGTGTAAGCTCCTCTGTACAGAGACTGATGTGACTGTGGGGGGAGGGGACATTAGAGTGTAAGCTCCTCTGGTACAGAGACTGATGTGATTGGCTCAGTGTTCTCTTTACAGCGCTGCGGTATATGTCAGAGATATATAATAATAATAGTGTGTGATTGTGGGGGGAGGGGACATTAGAGTGTAAGCTCCTCTGGTACAGAGACCCACTATTATACATTTATATAGCTCTGACATATACCACAGCGCTGTACAGAGAACACCGAGCCAATCACATCAGTCTCTGTGGGGACATTAGAGTGTAAGCTCCTCTGGTGCAGAGACTGATGTGACTGTGGGGGAGGGGACATTAGAGTGTAAGCTCCTCTGTACAGAGACTGATGTGACTGTGGGGGGGGGGGGAGGGGACAGTAGAGTGTAAGCTCCTCTGGTGCAGAGACTGATGTGATTGGCTCAGTGTTCTCTTTACAGCGCTGCAGTATATGTCAGAGATATATAATAATAATAGTGTGTGATTGTGGGGGGAGGGGACATTAGAGTGTAAGCTCCTCTGGTACAGAGACCCACTATTATACATTTATATAGCTCTGACATATACCACAGCGCTGTACAGAGAACACCGAGCCAATCACATCAGTCTCTGGGGGGACATTAGAGTGTAAGCTCCTCTGTACAGAGACTGATGTGACTGTGGGGGAGGGGACATTAGAGTGTAAGCTCCTCTGTACAGAGCCTGATGTGACTGTGGGGGGGGGGGGGGGAGGGGACAGTAGAGTGTAAGCTCCTCTGGTGCAGAGACTGATGTGATTGGCTCAGTGTTCTCTGTACAGCTCTGTACAGCACTGCGGCATATGTCAGAGATATATAAATGTTTAATAGTAATAGAGTGTGACTGTGGGGGAGGGGGGCGGGGGTCTAGGTACTAGACCTCTACATCAGATATTCTTGGGATAATGAATCCTATTAGCTCACATTGGGGGGGGGGGGGGGGGGGGTCTGGGAAGAATCCATTGTATGGAGACGGATTACTGATGAGCCCTCGGCCTCCCTCCTCATTGTGTAGTTGTCACACAGAACTCTCAGGTTGTCAGGGAGAGACGGAAGCTGGCTGGGAATGGAGGACAAAAACTTAGAGACCCCCCAGCTAGGACAATATCATAGAGGGTTCTGGATCTGTGTGATGCAAGTACACACTGCATGTTTATTCCTGAGTGATGTCAGTGACCTACCTCTGAGTTATGCGCCTTCTATGAAATCAGGGCCAGGCAATGCAGGCAGTTGCTAAAAGGCACCAAGTAGACAGACGAGGTCTTAGCTCATGTACAACACCATGAGCCACCCTACACCTCACACCTTCATGGTGGTATTTTCCCCCGATAAGCTATAGGGTCCTGCAAAAAGTGGCCAACTCCACACCACTAGACCAACGGGTCCTCTTTAAGAGTGCTGGAAGCAGCCAGATCCCAATTAAACAGCATTGAGAGATTTGATGCCTGAAATGAGATGGAACGTAACCCCCGGATATAATGTCCAGGGGAGGATCTTGTGTCTGCCAAGGTCAGGTAACACAACCATAGACGTGGGAAGCGCATGATCACCACCACACACGGACCCATCAATGCGTGTTATTATAATCATCATACAGGTTTATCAACGGTTTAGATTTGCCCTCTCATTTAGCTTCAGAGCCTAAGAGTCAGAGGTCATGTGACATCCAACATTGGCTGCCCTGACCTCACACCTTTCTAGAGAGTTTTATTATGGAGCCCCCCCCCCAAGGTAATGTAGGGTACGGTAGAGTAAAGTAGGGTAGGGTAGGGTAGAGTTAAGTAGGGTAGGGTAGGGTAAAGTAGGGTAGAGTAAAGTAGGGTAGGGTAAAGTAGGGTAGGGTAAAGTAGGGTAGGGTAAAGTAGGGTAGGGTAAAGTAGGGTAGGGTAAAGTAGGGTAGGGTAAAGTAGGGTAGGGTAAAGTAGGGTAGGGTAAAGTAGGGTAGGGTAAAGTAGGGTAGGGTCGAGTTAAGTAGGGTAGGGTCGAGTTAAGTAGGGTAGGGTCGAGTTAAGTAGGGTAGGGTCGAGTTAAGTAGGGTAGGGTCGAGTTAAGTAGGGTAGGGTCGAGTTAAGTAGGGTAGGGTCGAGTTAAGTAGGGTAGGGTCGAGTTAAGTAGGGTAGGGTCGAGTTAAGTAGGGTAGGGTCGAGTTAAGTAGGGTAGGGTCGAGTTAAGTAGGGTCGAGTTAAGTAGGGTAAAGTTAAGTAGGGTAAAGTTAAGTAGGGTAAAGTTAAGTAGGGTAAAGTTAAGTAGGGTAAAGTTAAGTAGGGTAAAGTTAAGTAGGGTAAAGTTAAGTAGGGTAAAGTTAAGTAGGGTAAAGTTAAGTAGGGTAAAGTTAAGTAGGGTAAAGTTAAGTAGGGTAAAGTTAAGTAGGGTAAAGTTAAGTAGGGTAGGATAGAGTAAAGTAGGGTAGGGTCGAGTTAAGTAGGGTAGGGTCGAGTTAAGTAGGGTAGGGTAGAGTAAAGTAGGGTAGGGTAGAGTAAAGTAGGGTAGGATAGAGTAAAGTAGGGTAGGATAGAGTAAAGTAGGGTAGGATAGAGTAAAGTAGGGTAGGATAGAGTAAAGTAGGGTAGGGTAGAGTAAAGTAGGGTAGGGTAGAGTAAAGTAGGGTAGGGTAGAGTAAAGTAGGGTAGGATAGAGTAAAGTAGGGTAGGATAGAGTAAAGTAGGGTAGGATAGAGTAAAGTAGGGTAGGGTAGAGTAAAGTAGGGTAGGGTAGAGTAAAGTAGGGTAGGGTAGAGTAAAGTAGGGTAGGGTAGAGTAAAGTAGGGTAGGATAGAGTAAAGTAGGGTAGGATAGAGTAAAGTAGGGTAGGATAGAGTAAAGTAGGGTAGGATAGAGTAAAGTAGGGTAGAGTTAAGTATGGTAGGGTAGAGTAAAGTAGGGTAAGGTAAGGTAGGTTAAGGTAAAGTAGGGTAGGGTAAGGTAAAGTAGGGTAGGGTAAGGTAGGTTAAGGTAAGGTAAAGTAGGGTAGGGTAAGGTAGGTTAAGGTAAGGTAAAGTAGGGTAAAGGTAAAGTAGGGTAGAGTAAAGTAGGGCAAGGTAAGGTAGGGTAAGGTAAGATAAGGTAGGGTAAGGTAAGGTAGGGTAAGGTAAGGTAGAGTAGAATAAAAGTAAGATAAGGTAGGTTAAGGTAAGGTAGGGTAGAGTAAAGTAGGGTAAGGTAAGGTAGAGTAGAATAAAAGTAAGGTAAGGTAGGATAAGGTACGGTAGGGTAAGGTAAAGTAAATAGCTCAGGTGTTCAGTGTGTGAGCATAGTACTGTAGCTGTTGCTAGAAGATTGTACAATCACACTGCTAGGTGTATGGTCAGTTTATATTGTCCCCGATCCCCGCCACACACCAGTCAGTGTCCCCGATCTTTGGAGTACATACTCCTGTAAGCCAAGTTATGACTCGTTGACTTTATTGGCCATTTATTTCCCAATTGGTGGCCATATCTGTGCTGCGTGTGGTGGGAGGTGCAGTGACAGCCAGACATTCACCAGTCTCTGACCAATGCTGACCCGTACCCAATCAGATCACCCGACCTCACAGGACCAGACCCAGGTCATATCAATACAAAAATATGTTCACCAGACGCACCTGCGGCCAATCCTATGAGACATTCCAGCGGGTGCTGTACCGACACCTGGGTCTTGTGAGTCTCCCGGCATAGGAGCGGTGTACAAGCAGGTTCCTACACAGCGGGGCCCCGGCCTGTGCCAAGGATGTGATGAACTTGGCTGCGGATCGGAATTCCAGACATGACATCCGCCTTCGTTATGCGACAGCCAGACGCAGCTTACCTGGCCGCGCACACCGTCTGGAGCTCATTAACTCACACGGCCTGCCAAGAGTCTACATAGCGTGCGTTCAGTGGCCAGGAAAACTGAAAACCCAGCCCCCCCCCTGCAGCAGGCACACCTGTGACACTTGCAGATAATTATACAAATAGGGGTCCCTTCCTGATAACCCCAAAACTGCAGCGTCTGCTCCTGACTCCGCTCTCCTATCCAAATAGATACCCAACATGTCAAACCTTAAACATGTCAGTACCCTAGATTTTCCATAGGCGGCGCTGTAAAAGCTTCCTACAGGTCATCAGTTTAGGGTTATGAAGGTTTGGAGCTAGAATTATCGCTCTCATTCCAGCGTGCACAGCGATAGGTAACATGTGTATTGACGTTTTGAGGCGTAGGCACCCCACCATGTGCGGTTAGGTTTGTATGTGCATATATGTGGGAGGGGGGCCCTCAGGGTTTTTTTGGGGGGGGGAGGGGGGGGTGGGTTCATGTGTTTGGATGTAACTTTGTTTCACAATTAACCACTTGCTTACCCGGGCACTTGAACCCCACTGCCTGCTCAGACCAATTTTCAGCTTTCAGCGCTCATGCACTTTGAATGACAACTGCGCAGTCATACAACACTGTACCCAAATAATATTTTTATCATTTTTTCCCCACAAATAGAGATTTCTTTTGGTGGTATTTGATTACCTCTGCGGTTTTTATCTTTTGTTAATAAAAGATTAAAAAGATAGATTAGAAAATATATATTTTAATCTGTCTTTTTAATTTTTTTATTAACAAAAGATAAAAATACATATATATATATATATATATATATATATATATATATATATATATATATATATATATATATATATATATATATATATATATATATATATATATATAAAAAATCTTAATCTTTCTTTTTATTTTTTTATTAACAAAAGATAAAAATAAAATGTTATATATATAACATTTTATTTTTATCTTTTGTTGATAAAAAAAATAAAAAGAAAGATTAAGATTATTATATATATATATATATATATATATATATATATATATATATATATATATATATATATATATATATATATATATATATATATATATATATATATATATTATATATTTAAATTTATTTTTATCTATATACATATATATTTTGTTATCAAATTTTGGAAATGATGGGCATTGATAGGTGGCACTGATAGGCATCACTGGTGGGCACTGATAGGTGGCACTTGTGGGCACTGGCAGCTGGCACTAATGAGGCACTTCTGCCTCCTTCCTCTTCGGGACCGATGTCCCTTGTGCACAAAGCTGGTGATCGCCTTTTTCTCCTCCTCGCGCTATCAGCGGGAGGAGAAAAAAAAAAAAAACGATTACCGATTCTTTGTTTACATCACGTGATCAGCTGTCATTGACTGACAGCTGATCACGTGGTAAGGGGTCGGGATCGGCGATCACCCTAGTCTCAGTGACTCGGGTGATTACAGCACATGCGAAGGGGGGGGGGGGGGGGGGGGGGTCTTATATAGACGGTCTCCTGGATTTTCAGGTCCTCGCTGTAGCCGTCATTTGGCCATAGCGCGGCCTCAAGTAGTTAAAAAACGTCTCCCCTCGTGACCCACGGAATGTAATGCATCTTTTTTCCGCCTTGATTCCCCCTGGGGAAACTGTAAACAGAAACCCAAAAGTGACATCAGACATAACTTCTGGGTCAACTAGAAGGGGGCGGACACATCTGTGGAACCATTGGCATTCATACAGCGATCAGTGCTATAAAAATGAACTGATTACTGTGTAAATGTCACTGGCAGAGAAGGGGTTAACACTGGGGGGCGATCAAGGGGTTAATTGTGTTCCCTATGGAGTGTTCTCACTGTAGGCGGAGAGGACTCACTATAGGAGATGACAGAACGTGGTTCTCAGCTGGTAGGAACTCACCTGCATCTCCTCTCCTCTCAGAACAGCGGTGTGTACATTTACATATAAACAGGACTTTTTTTCTCAGAGAATAGGTGCAGGAACTCCCTACTTCCGAGTCACCTGTTGTGTCCACCCCCTACCTACCTCTGAGCACCATTCCTTGGTTCCACCCATTACCCACCTCTGGAGCACCATTCCTTGGTTCCACCCATTTCCCACCTCTGAGCACCATTCCTTGGTTCCACCCATTACCCACCTCTGAGCACCATTCCTTGGTTCCACCCATTACCCACCTCTGAGCACCATTCCTTGGTTCCACCCATTACCCACCTCTGAGCACCATTCCTTGGTTCCACCCATTACCCACCTCTGAGCACCATTCCTTGGTTCCACCCATTACCCACCTCTGAGCACCATTCCTTGGTTCCACCCATTACCCACCTCTGAGCACCATTCCTTGGTTCCACTCCTACCCACCTCTGAGCACCATTCCTTGGTTCCACCCATTACCCACCTCTGAGCCCCATTCCTTGGTTCCACCATTACCCACCTCTGAGCCCCATTCCTTGGTTCCACCCACCTCTGAGCACCATTCCTTGGTTCCACCCATTACCCACCTCTGAGCCCCATTCTTTGGTTCCACCCCTACCCACCTCTGAGCCCCATTCCTTGGTTCCACCCACCTCTGAGCACCATTCCTTGGTTCCACCCATTACCCACCTCTGAGCACCATTCTTTGGTTCCACCCACATCTGAGCACCATTCCGTGGTTCCACCCATTACCCACCTCTGAGCACCATTCCTTGGTTCCACCCTCTACCCACCTCTGAGCCCCATTCCTTGGTTCCACCCACCACCCACCCACCTCTGAGCACCATTCCTTGGTTCCACCCATTACCCACCTCTGAGCACCATTCCTTGGTTCCACCCATTACCCACCTCTGAGCACCATTCCTTGGTTCCACCCCCTACCCACCTCTGAGCCCCATTCCTTGGTTCCACCATTACCCACCTCTGAGCCCCATTCCTTGGTTCCACCCACCTCTGAGCCCCATTCTTTGGCTCCACCCCTACCCACCTCTGAGCCCCATTCCTTGGTTCCACCCACCTCTGAGCACCATTCCTTGGTTCCACCCATTACCCACCTCTGAGCACCATTCTTTGGTTCCACCCACATCTGAGCACCATTCCGTGGTTCCACCCATTACCCACCTCTGAGCCCCATTCCTTGGTTCCACCCCCTACCCACCTCTGAGCACCATTCCTTGGTTCCACCCACCTCTGAGCACCATTCCTTGGTTCCACCCATTACCCACCTCTGAGCACCATTCTTTGGTTCCACCCACATCTGAGCACCATTCCGTGGTTCCACCCATTACCCACCTCTGAGCCCCATTCCTTGGTTCCACCCCCTACCCACCTCTGAGCACTGTTCCTTGGTTCCACCATTCCCAGCAATGATTGTCCTCCGGTAGCATAAGAGCCCCTAAGATAACAATAAATCGCCAACCAGCGACAAATGACCTCCCCAGCAACAAAAGACCCTCCCCCTTTAAAAATATATAACTGCTCCAGCAACAATAGATCCCCCAGCAGCCAGCATTAATAGACCCTCCAGTATACCCGAGCACCCCTTGACATTACATACTGTACATTCAGTGCCGGAGGTGCCCGGAACTGCGTTCAACCACGTTCCTGCTTGAAAAAAGCCCTGTATATATATATATTATATATATATATATATATATATATACACACACACATATATATATATATATATATATATATATATATATATATATATATATATATATATATATACATACATATACACACACATATATATACACACACACACACACACAAACAAATTATACAATTAAATAAAAAAAAAATAATGAAGCTCTAACCTCAACCAAAAAAATATATAAATAAAAAAAGCAAAAAAATAACAAATGATAATACATATGATCTTTTTCTCTATTGGCTACTTAAAAAATAAAGCTAAAAAATGCTTTAAAAACATTGTACAAAAACGCCCTGAAAAACGCACAAAAAACACAACCGATTCAGTTTCGCACTTTATTTCTCTTTCAATTTTCCACCAATTGATTATGAGGCCCGTTGTGCCGTCCCCTTCTGCTCCTGCTTGCCATCCTCTGTCCAACCAAAAAGCATGGAGACCATCAATTTCCGTCCTCTACCCCGCGCGCTGGCGAGCCATATTGCGGCGCAGACCTTCAATCATTTTGACAAAGCGAAATTTAAATCACATCCCCAATTAGTCAGTAATTGCTACCACGACAGCGCCAAGACGAATGATCCGCGCGCCTCCGTGCCAAAACAGGCAGATAAAAAAAAAAAGCGGCCTCCGGGGCGATCACAGGGTGCGGTGTAATTGAGTGTCTGACACCCGCAGCCTGACGCACCCGCCATGTTTGTAAAGATGCCAATCAGTTTAATCTAAAAATTGGAAGAGCGAGTTGTGGGGGATGGGTTGGTGACCTTTATATCTCTCGGATCAGAACGATGGCCGTTTACGGTATCGCACACGGGGAGATCGTACGACGCCGAAGGGAACGCAAGCAAAAGTCTTCTTAGAGGGGATTGACCCAATAATGGGATTTGGGCTTCTTAAGGAGATTTACGTCACAGAGTAAGAGGCTTAGTAGAACTCGTCTTGTAGTAGAGGCGACCCTTGGCCTCCAGCTTGGGGAAACGACAAGTCATTGATGTGACCAGCAGGAGTCCAAGAATAGAAAAGGAACTTGAGGGCATTGCGTCTCGGACTCGAGATGAGCTTCCTAGCCTCTCTCTAGGGCAGCGTTTCTCAACTCCAGTCCTCAAGGCGCCCCAACAGGTCACGTTTTCAGGCTTTCCATTATTTTGCACAGGTGATTTGATCGGTTTCACTGCCTTAGTAATTACCACAGCCATTTCCTGGAAGGCACAGGTGTCAAACACAAGGCCCGCGGGCCGAATCCTGCCCTCCAGGCCCTCACACCTCTACAGCAGCTGCAGGAGAGCTCCAGACCTCCTCTGGTCCTACTCCAGACCCCTACTTTCAAGCAATGCATCCAGCTTTTTCCCAGCAGCAGCATAAGGAAAGGAGGGTGAACTGTGATGTAAGGGAGAGTGGGGGACTCAACTTCTGATGGTGGGGGGCTCTTGACATCTAATGTAAAAGGGGGGGGGGATGCGCTGGACATCTAATGTAAAGGGGGGGGATGCGCTGGACATCTAATGTAAAGGGGGGGGGGATGCGCTGGACATCTAATGTAAAGGGGGGGATGCGCTGGACATCTAATGTAAAGGGGGGGGGGATGCGCTGGACATCTAATGTAAAGGGGGGGGATGCGCTGGACATCTAATGTAAGGGGAGGGGATGCGCTGGACATCAATGTAAAGGTGGGGGGATGCGCTGGACATCTAATGTAAGGGGGGGATGCGCTGGACATCTAATGTAAGGGGAGGGGATGCGCTGGACATCTAATGTAAGGGGAGGGGATGCGCTGGACATCTAATGTAAGGGGAGGGGATGCGCTGGACATCTAGTGTAAGGGGAGGGGATGCGCTGGACATCTAATGTAAGGGGAGGGGATGCGCTGGACATCTAATGTAAGGGGAGGGGATGCGCTGGACATCTAATGTAAGGGGAGGGGATGAATGAATGAATGAATGGGAACTTATATAGCGCAGCACATGCGAAGTAAATCGCCTCTGGGCGCTTGTTGTTCCTGTCTCTCTTGAGATCAAAAGAGATGAGTCTTAATCTTTCTCCTAAAGACTAAGTAGTTCTCCTCCAGCCGAATGCAGGCTGGTAAGGCGTTCCATAGTCTGGGACCTTGGACAGCGAATCTCCTGTCTCCTTTGGACTTGTATCTGGCTTTCGGTATCTGAAGCCGATTTTGATTGGTGGATCGTAGAATACGATTGGGATTGTGAATTTTTAATTTTTCGCATAGATAATGGGGAGCATTCCCATGGATACATCTATGCGTTAGACAGAGAGCTTTAAAGGTGATTCTGTCTTTAACTGGTAGCCAGTGAAGGGATCTCAGTGAAGATGAGATCGATTCCCAGGGTTTTTTTCCCAGTCACAAGTCTGGCGGCCGTATTTTGAACGACTTGAAGACGAGCGATTTGGTACTTGGGGAGTCCGAGGTAAAGGGCATTTGCATAGTCCAGTCTGGAGTTTACAATTGCTCCCACCACGACCGCTATGTCTTTCTTGGGAATAAAAGGCGTGAGTCTGCATAGTAGGCGCAGCAGATGGTGAGATCCGCTGACTACTGCCCCTATTTGTGCGTTCATTGTCATGTCGGAGTCAAAGATGACCCCAAGACTTTTGACTTTGGCGCTAGGGGTGATGATTTTGCCCAGAATGGGCGGGGGGATCCAGGTTGTTGACGATTGATTCCTACGCTTGGCGTGAAACAGAAGGAGTTCTGTTTTCGCTCCGTTGAGTTTGAGATAACTCTTTGTCATCCAGTCCTCTATCAAAGAGAGGCATGTCTCTAGATTGAGGTGGTGATCCTTTTTATTGCAAATGCGGAAGTACAGTTGCGTGTCGTCTGCATATGAGTGATATAGCAGTTTTTGGCTGCTGATGATTTCGAAAAGAGGACGCACATAGATGTTGAATAACATCGGCGACAGGGGAGATCCTTGAGGGACCCCGCACGATAATGTGCGTTGTTCAGAAGTGAAGGGTCCTAGCTTCACTATTTGCGAACGGTTTTCCAAAAAAAGAGGAGAACCAGGATAGATCTGCGACTTTGGCTATTTTAGCCAGCCGCGTCAATAGCAGCTTGTGATCAACTGTGTCAAAGGCTGCGCTTAGGTCCAGCAAAACCAGAAGAGAAGATTCTCCTTCGTCTGCGGCCTCGAGAACGTCGTCCCATATCTTAAGCAATGCTGTTTCCGTCCCGTGACCGGGACGGAATCCTGATTGAAGTGGGTCGAGTAAGTTGTGGGTATCTAGATGCAGTTGCAGCTGCTGTACCACAGCTTTCTCCATTACCTTGGAGAGAACATTTAGGCCTGTTATGGGGCGCCAGTTGAGTGGATCCTTGGGATCCAGGGTGGCTTTCTTCAAGATGGGTTGAATGAAACCCTCCTTCAGCTGGGAGGGCATTATGCCCTCCCTGAAGGATTGGTTGATAAGCTGCGTGACAGGAGGTGCCAGGATATCGGCGCATTCCTTGAGCAGTTTAGTGGGGATAATATCATTTGGCGCAGTGCTGTTGCGCAGAGTGCCGATGATATTTTTAGTGGTCTGAATAGAGATGGATTCCAGCGTGAACTCACCTAACTGTGGTGAATTGCTGCCGGTGCTGTGTAAATGACTACGGGGGGGGGCTAGGAGAGCAATTGTTCTGCTGAATGCTTTGCCGGATAGCCTCAATTTTGTTAATAAAGCAATCCGACAACTCATCGCAAAATTCTTGTGTATCCAAGTTGGGGGCTTCCAGACATCGTGGATTCATGGTCTGAGTGACCAGCTTGAAGAGTTCGCGGGGTCGATTTAGGGCACCGTTGATAGCCTCAGAAAAATAGTTTTTCTTGGCTTCGAAGATTTGCTTGTAGTATTTTCTGGTTTTTGCCTTGTAGATCGAGAGGTTCTCATCTGAAGAGCTTCTTTTCCAGGCTGCTTCTGCCCTTCTGCGCTCTTGCTTCAGTAGCGCCAGCTGGTTGTTGAACCAGCCAGAGTTATTTTTCCTGATCAGAGTCTTTCGTTTCGGCGCTATCAAGTCAGCTGACTGCAATAGTGCTGTGTTTATGGCCTCCAGAGTTTCTTCCGCTGTTTGGTGCGGTTGAATTGTGTTTAATTTTTCCCCTAACGTGGCTTTGAAGAGTTCCGAGTGGAGCTTCTTCTGACATCTGGTCCAGTGTGTTGTCACTGGATTTGATGTTTTTGTTAGGGGGGGGAATTCAGAAATAATGAACTTTATTGCATGGTGATCTGTCCATGGCAATGGTTCATTATCCAATATTTTTATTTCCAGATCTTGTCTGAAAATAAGATCGAGCGTGTGACCTGAAGCATGTGTGGGCCCACATACTAGTTGCTGAAGCCCTAATCCTTCCAAGTGGTCGATGCAGGCGTCGGCAATGGGGTCTTGCGGGGAGTTGGCCCAGAGGTTGAAATCCCCGAGCAGCAAAAGGTGTTTGCTGTTCAGGGTATAGGTGGAGGCAAAGTCCGTCAAAGATGGGAGCAGCTGCGACTTGGGGCCGGGTGGCCTATAGCAGAGTAGAATACGGACGGTCTCCTGGCCGTTTACTTGCAGTTGAAGAGTAAGGGTTTCCATAAATGGAAGAGGATTTTGGAGGCTTGGTTTTGTGATCGCAAGACGCGTCTTATGGATCACCGCCAGTCCTCCTCCTCTTTGCCCTATTCTGTTTTCCGTTATAATACGGTAGTTTTCTGGCACCAATTCTCCTAGAATGGAGTTACAGTCGGCTGTGAGCCAGCTCTCTGTAATAAAGAGGCAGTCTAAGTCATGTTGTAATAAGAAATCATGGATTTCTAATCGGTGTTTTACTGCCGATCTAGTGTTGATCAATGCACATGATATGTGCTTGGGCTGGGGTAAATGGCTGCGATTTCTGGCAGTCGATCGTCGATCGATCCTCAAAAGTCGCAGATTTCTTAGGGCTTTTTGGCGGTGGTGGCGGCCGGCAGAATGGCGGCAAATCGACCCAGATCCCAAATGATCTCCGCCGAGTATTGCCGATTAACCATGTCCGCCGTGGAATCAAGGGCGGGGGGGGGGTGGGGTGGATTCACAAGGATAACTGAATCCTCAGATCCAGTGCTTGGTCCAGAGGAAGGCAAAAAAACCCTCACCACGCTGAGCCAATATGCTGCGGTAGGGGAAAAAAATTCCTTCCTGACCCCTGAAGAGGCGATCGGGTATTAGCCCTGGATCAAGTAATAGTGAATAGGGCTGGGTGGAGGAAGATGGCCGCCGACCTGGCAGCAGGATCCAGGCTGGGGGGTATCAGGCTGAGTGGTGCCTGGTGGGCTAAGGGAGATGATCAGAGGGAAAAGGGGCTCTACTGGGGTGGGGGGGGCTTTATGGCCCGATTGATTAGGTGGTGCCGGCTGATTGGGGGGGTGGAGAGCGGCGCGCCGCTAGGCCGCGGGTGAAGCCGCGGCCTTTCCTGAGTAGCGGCTGCCGCGAATCTGCACTGATCGGCGCGGAGGGAACAAAAAACACCGCGCCCGAGGGTAGCGGTGGCTTGTGGGGATGGCTGGCGGAAAGGACACCCGAGCGGGGGTAGAGGTATGGGGGAGAGGAGCGGGGAGGAGCCCGTGGGGATTGGGGGAAGCCGACTAATTGGGGAGTGAGGAGCGGCGCGCGCCGCTAGGCCGCGGGTGAAGCCGCGGCCTTTCCTAAGTCGCGGCTGCCGCGAATCGGCACTGATCGGCGCGGAGGGAACCCCAAGAAAAAACGCCCGAGGGTAGCGGTGGGTAGCGGTGGCTTGTGGGGATGGCTGGCGGAAAGGACGCCCGAGCAGGGGTAGAGGTATGGGAGCGAGGAGCAGGGAAGAAGCCGTGGGGATTGGGGGAGGCTGCTGTGGCTTGTCCTGAGAAGGACGGCCGCCTGCAGCTCCCAAGAAGTGGCTTACCAGGTCAGGTGGAAATCCAGGAGGGGGGGAGAGCAGCTAGTCCGAGTGGTGGCAGATGGATGGCGGGTGGATGACAGGGAGATGGAAACCCTGCCTGCCTGTCTGTGAGGCCGGAGCCGCACAGTGGGAGGACCCTGCACTATCCCTGAGAGAGTGACTCGTGGGAGAGCGTCCTGCTCTCTCGATGTCTGACTACACTGGACATCTAATGCGCTGGACATCTAATGTAAAGGGGGGGATGCGCTGGACATCTAATGTAAAGGGGGGGATGCGCTGGACATCTAATGTAAAGGGGGGGATGCGCTGGACATCTAATGTAAAGGGGGGGATGCGCTGGACATCTAATGTAAAGGGGGAGATGCGCTGGACATCTAATGTAAGGGGAGGGGATGCGCTGGACATCTAATATAAGGGGGGGGATGTGCTGGACATCTAATTTAAAGGGGGGGATGCGCTGGACATCTAATTTAAAGGGGGGGATGCGCTGGACATCTAATGTAAGGGGAGGGGATGCGCTGGACATCTAATGTAAAGTGGGGGGATGCGCTGGACATCTAATGTAAGGGGAGGGGATGTGCTGGACATCCAATGTAAGGGGAGGGGATGCGCTGGACATCTAATGTAAGGGGAGGGGATGCGCTGGACATCCAATGTAAGGGGAGGGGATGTGCTGGAGAGCCTGATGCTCCAATTGCCTTCATAAAAGGGTGGGCTCTCGGGTGCAGGGCACTGCGCCATGAGCCTGCCCTGATGTGTGACCTTAGCGAATATTCGTCAATGTCTTCCCATTTTGCCTTATGGCTAATCAGGAGGTGGGGCCAAGACCCAAATTGGCCGGGGAGTCCAAAGACCCAAATTGGCCGGGGAGTCCAAAGACCCAAATTGGCCGGGGAGTCCAAAGACCCAAATTGGCCGGGGAGTCCAAAGACCCAAATTGGCCGGGGAGTCCAAAGACCCAAATTGGCCAGGGAAGAAAAGTGACAGTTGGTAGGTACACATAAAGACGGAGGAGGCGGGGCGAGAGGGCGACTGGGGGTGATGTCATTGGTGAGTGGTGGTGGACTGGAGCGACAAAAGAGGGGATAGCGGTCTGTGGTTAGGTCTGTCTGCCGCTCCCCTGACCGATGGGGCACCAGCTGCCTACTACTACTACATACATACATGTAAAATAAATACACAACTAAAAATAAATCATAAATCGTAAATAAATATATTCAGTAAATGAATACTAGGTACAAATAAATAATTAACCTCCAACCCTTAAATACTGTAATATATTAGAGAGCTGGGAGTCTCTCCCACCTGGTAGACAGGTCCTCTTTACCAGCCCGGGTCTGTCTAGTCAGGTGTGAATGGGGGCCAATAAGCACAATCCCCCCCCCCCCCCCAGATCTGCTCTCCAGACTTCAAATATCATCATCATCATGTACTGTAATATATTAGAGAGCTGGGAGTCTCTCCCGCCTGGTAGACAGGTCCTCTTTACCAGCCCGGGTCTGTCTAATCAGGAATGCAGAGCTGAAAGTCCTCGTTCCTCTAAGCCAGGCACCCCGGGAGAGGCAGCGTGTCGGCCCCCCCCAGCACAATGATCTAATTCCCCTTTTCACTTTTGGTGGCAAACAGCTCCCCTTCTATGGCTCTGACAAATTACCCCCCTTTCTTCCACCCGCCAAGGTCTTGACAGGCCCTCGACAGCGCAGCGAGAGGCTAAACGTGCACCCCACCCCCCCTCCCAGCTCAGAGACCCCCCCAGCCCCCTTCTTTTCTCCGAACCCATTGAAAAACAGCTGTGAATATTTTACCCACTAAAATCGGATACTTAACACAGAAGGCAGCTGTGAACTCCCCGCCGCCGCCGCGCCACCAAATCTTCTACGCCGCCACTTCCAGCATGGAGTCACCTCTCTCCGAATGTCAACGAGGGGAGAAGAGGGAAAAAAAAAATGAGTGGGTTAATGAGAATGGAGGGGGATTGAGATGAGACCGGCATGCTGATTGCCACATTGACATGGTAATTTGGAAGCGTACAAAAGACGAGGCCCACCGCGTCACCCTAGATTGATGGAAGGCCAGCTTAGAGATTCAAAAGGGGGGGGGAGGGGGGGCTATCCAAGAAAAAAAATAAGGGTAAGTTCCAATCTAAAGGCCTTTTATTGATTGACTGGATTTCTCTGGCCTTCCCAGCGCCCCTTCTTTCCTAATCTTATCTTCACTTTAGTACTGAGGTCATGGTGGCCCCATGTATGGGACAGACACGGCTCTATGAGAGTTATTTGTCTCTAATATTTTATTTTGTTGTTTTTATTTGGTCTCCTTTCCGCCCTCTGCAGCCACACTGCGGTAGCATTGGCTTGCCGTCCTAGCGGCATACTCCGTGCTGCCCCTGCCCCTTGGGGGCATCGGGGTAGGTTGGGGGACCGTTTAGGGATACTGGGATGTTGATTCCCACTATATGGTGTGGTGGGAGGGGGATGAGACCCCCCCCCCCCCGTGCCCGATCGCCAAATTAATCGGTATCACGCACCAGTGGCGTCGCTAGGGGGTGGCTAGCCCCAAGTCAATTACCGCAAGGGTCCCTGCCTAACCAGTGGAAAGTGGCCTCTCTGCGGCTAGGCCGTGGGTGCGGCGAGCGGTTGGGCTGTACAAGAGAGCCAGGCAGGAGGATGAGAGAAGCGAGCGGGCAGATGATCAGAGAAGGCATACTGCCCTGCATCAACGCTCTTCCGCTCTAACAGCCAGGCCTCTTTCATGTCGGAGGTGCGGCGGGGAGCAGCGAGATGACACCTCTTACTGGCCGCCCGCATCGCTGCCCTCACTCAGAACCGACAGCTGCACCTGCTTCTGCGCTACAGGGGCCAGTGCCGACGGCCTGCCACCAACGCAGAGACAATGCACGTTGGGTGGAACTGGCTGGCGTGGTAGTCGGCAAATAGTGCCGGGCGACGGTGGAAAGCCACAATCCACATCTGGTGGCGGGCGACAAGCCCCATCTGGTGGCGGGCGACAAGCCCCATCTGGTGGCGGGCGACAAGCCCCATCTGGTGGCGGGCGACAAGCCCCATCTGGTGGCGGGCGACAAGCCCCATCTGGTGGCGGGCGACAAGCCCCATCTGGTGGCGGGCGACAAGCCCCATCTGGTGGCGGGCGACAAGCCCCATCTGGTGGCGGGCGACAAGCCCCATCTGGTGGCGGGCGACAAGCCCCATCTGGTGGCGGGCGTCCGTGGCGGGCGACAAGCCCCATCTGGTGGCGGGCGTCCGTGGCGGGCGACAAGCCCCATCTGGTGGCGGGCGACAAGCCCCATCTGGTGGCGGGCGTCCGTGGCGGGCGACAAGCCCCATCTGGTGGCGGGCGACAAGCTCCATCTGGTGGCGGGCGTCCGTGGCGGGCGACAAGCCCCATCTGGTGGCGGGCGTCCGTGGCGGGCGACAAGCCCCACCTGGTGGCGGGCGACAAGCCCCATCTGGTGGCGGGCGTCCGTGGCGGGCGACAAGCCCCATCTGGTGGCGGGCGACAAGCCCCATCTGGTGGCGGGCGACAAGCTCCATCTGGTGGCGGGCGTCCGTGGCGGGCGACAAGCCCCACCTGGTGGCGGGCGTCCGTGGCGGGCGACAAGCCCCATCTGGTGGCGGGCGACAAGCCCCATCTGGTGGCGGGCGACAAGCCCCATCTGGTGGCGGGCGACAAGCCCCATCTGGTGGCGGGCGTCCGTGGCGGGCGACAAGCCCCATCTGGTGGCGGGCGACAAGCCCCATCTGGTGGCGGGCGACAAGCCCCATCTGGGGGCGGGCGACAGTGGCAAGAGACAATTCAAATCTGGTGCTGGGTGGCGGTGGCAAGGGACAAGCTGCTTCTGGTGGCAGGAAATGTGGCAAGTGACATGCCCAAGGCTCCCGCTGATTCGGCATTATGGCGAGTTGAACCACTTCATTATATATTGCAATGTAACAATAGAAATAATGCACTTCAATCCCCCTGACACCATACCAATCATGGTGCCAAGATGATTAAAGCACCAACATCAGCCATTGCCCGCAAAAAATTGCTTACCACCCACGTCCCTGTCCCACCCCGGTCTTTAAAAAGGTTGATGACCGCCGCTATGGGCTCTAGCCCCAGATCTCTTGCAGGCCTAGCAACGCCCCTGTCGCGCACCATGTCTAATATATTATTTTTGTATATTTATAGGTATCTGATGTTATGTTTATTTATTTTCTTTTTCTATTCCCCCCGAGGAAGCCAATGTCTTGGCGAAACATGTAGGGAAGACCTGACCCAGTCACTATAAACAGGTCAATATCACCTCGGCCATTCGTAGATCTTATATCAGGGGTCTTCAAACTACGGCCCTCCAGGTGTTCAGGAACTACAATTCCCATCATGCCTAGTTATGTCTTTGAATGTCAGAATTTTACAATGCCTCATGGGATGTGTAGTTCTGCAACAGCTGGAGGGCCATAGTTTGAGGATCCCTGTCTTATATGATCTTATAAGATCTACGAAGGGCCGAGGTGATATTGGCCTGTTTATAGTGACTTGGTCAGGTTTTCCCTACACGTTTCGCCAAGACATTGGCTTCCTCAGGGGGAATAGTATGATACGATGGCTTTGAAGTTATTTATAAAAAATTATTAGATCACAAAGATCTGGTGTTCTGTGTATAGGTCATCACCAGCTCCATCCAAGGCCACCAACGCCACCACTTAGCTGGGTGGAAGTAGGCGGACACTTTCACCATTGGAGGTCCTGAGAGATATTTGGATCATCATGCGATACAGTCCTGGTTGGAGGGATCCTTCAACATTAATGGGTCGGTCTTCCCAAAGTCAGAGGTGGGGTAAAGTAGGCGGACTCACCCTTCTTGGGTTCTTATGTGTGAGATCTCCCCGCCCAAACCAACAACCACCGATGTCTACCTGGGAGTTTTGGATGTCCTCGCCCTCTTTCACCTCCCCCTCTAACATTCTCTATAACAAAAAATAAAAAAATAGCAGGTATAATAGAAGCCCTTTATCAAACACAGCGGGTGTACAGACCAGGGAACTCAGCACAGGGATGGTGGGAACCCCTCATAATGGGGCACAGCGGGTGTACAGACCCGGGAACTCAGCACAGGGATGGTGGGAACCCCTCATAATGGGGCACAGCGGGTGTACAGACCCAGGAACTCAGCACAGGGATGGTGGGAACCCCTCATAATGGGCACAGCGGTTGTACAGACCCGGGAACTCAGCACAGGGATGGTGGGAACCCCTCATAATGGGCACAGCGGGTGTACAGACCCGGGAACTCAGCACAGGGATGGTGGGAACCCCTCATAATGGGGCACAGCGGGTGTACAGACCCAGGAACTCAGCACAGGGATGGTGGGAACCCCTCATAATGGGGCACAGCGGGTGTACAGACCCGGGAACTCAGCACAGGGATGGTGGGAACCCCTCATAATGGGGCACAGCGGGTGTACAGACCCAGGAACTCAGCACAGGGATGGGGGGAACCCCTCATAATGGGCACAGCGGGTGTACAGACCCAGGAACTCAGCACAGGGATGGTGGGAACCCCTCATAATGGGGCACAGCGGGTGTACAGACCTGGAAACTCAGCACAGGGATGGTGGGAACCCCTCATAATGGGCACAGTGGGTGTACAGACCCGGGAACTCAGCACAGGGATGGTGGGAACCCCTCATAATGGGCACAGCGGGGTGTACAGACCCGGGAACTCAGCACAGGGATGGTGGGAACCTCTCATAATGGGCACAGCGGGTGTACAGACCCGGGAACTCAGCACAGGGATGGTGGGAACCCCTCATAATGGGCACAGCGGGGGGTACAGACCCAGGAACTCAGCACAGGGATGGTGGGAACCCCTCATAATGGGCACAGCGGGGGGTACAGACCCAGGAACTCAGCACAGGGATGGTGGGAACCTCTCATAATGGGGCACAGCGGGTGTACAGACCTGGGAACTCAGCACAGGGATGGTGGGAACCTCTCATAATGGGGCACAGCGGGTGTACAGACCCAGGAACTCAGCACAGGGATGGTGGGAACCCCTCATAATGGGCACAGCGTGCATACAGACCCAGGAACTCAGCACAGGCACCTCATAATGGGCACAGGGAAAGCAATACCCCCAGAGGAGGAAGAGTCGCATGCGATGCGATGGCCATTTCGGGGCCCCTGGTACTTTGTATGCCCACACCGCACACACGTATGTACGATTCCATCACTTCCCGACATCTTCCAAACCCGAAACGCGGCAATAAAATACAAAAGTTAATTATATTTCCTGTTATAGTCGCAGTAACTGCGTCATGTTATTAATTACATTCCCTTATTACTTTAATTATAATTCTATAAGACTGTCACTTGCTCTATTAATGGCGTTCGCCAACATCGCACGCCGCGATCGCAGAGTGATGTATTCGTTCCACCAAGTCACTCTCTCAAGCTAATTAACGCGTTTTTTCCCGGGTACGTGAATAAGGCGAGGAAATGCGGCGTCACTACAGCTTGTTATGATTTAATTAGATGCATAAATCACCAAAACAGAAAAGGCAACAAAGAAACACAAGGGGAAGAAAAGCGAGAATTCAATTATTGGAGGGATGGGGAGACGGCTCCGAGACTCGGAAAAAAGGGATTCGCTCTTATTTTTTTCCCTGAAATAAATAATTAATTCAGTGCGCGAGGCGGAGAGAAAAGTGTTATTAAAATGACATGTGAGCACCATAAAGTGTGCAGCGCTGTGTCTGTGGAGTGTGAAATTACTGAGTGGCGGAGATGTCACACCGCCTTAATCAGAAAGGGGGGGGGGGAGAGAGAGCGAGATCGAGAGAGGGGGGGGGGGGGAGGATCGGAGAGAGGGGGGGGGGGGGGGGGGGGAGGGGGGGGAGAAAGAGCGGGGGGAGAACGAGAGAGAGCAAGCGAGCGGGGGGAGAACGAGAGAGGAGCGAGCGGGGGGAAGAACGAGAGAGAGAGCAAGCGAGCGCGGGGGAGAACGAGAGAGAGAGAGCAAGCGAGCGGGGGAGAACGAGAGAGAGAGAGAGAGCAAGCGAGCGGGGGGAGAACGAGAGAGAGAGAGAGAGCAAGCGAGCGGGGGGGAGAGGAGGGAGAGCAACGAGCGGGGGGGAGAGAGAGAGAGCGAGCGGGGGGAGAGAAGCGAGAGAGAGCAAGCGAGCGGGGGGAGAACGAGAGAGAGAGAGAGCAAGCGAAGAACGAGAGAGAGCAAGCGAGCGGGGGAGAACGAGAGAGAGAGAGCAAGCGAGCGGGGGGAGAACGAGAGAGAGAGAGCAAGCGAGCGGGGGGAGAACGAGAGAGAGAGAGCAAGCGAGCGGGGGGAGAACGAGAGAGAGAGCAAGCGAGCGAGAACGAGAGAGAGCAAACGAGCGGGGGAGAACGAGAGAGAGCAAGCGAGCGGGGGGGAGCGAGAGAGAGGAGCGAGCGAGAGGGAGAACGAGAGAGAGCGAGAGAGAGAGAGCGAGCGGGGGGAGAACGAGAGAGAGAGAGCGAGCGGGGAAAGAGAGAGAGAGAGCAAGCGAGCGGGGGGAGAACGAGAGAGAGAGAACGAGAGAGCAAGCGAGCGGGGGGGAGAACGAGAGAGAGAGAGCGGGAGAACGAGAGAGAGCAAGCGAGCGGGGGGAGAACGGGAGAAAGAGAGAGAGAGCAAGCGAGCGGGGGGGAGAACGAGAGAGAGAGAGCAAGCGAGCGGGGGGAGAACGAGAGAGAGAGAGCAAGCGAGCGGGGGGAGAACGAGAGAGAGAGCAAGCGAGCGGGGGGAGAACGAGAGAGAGCGCAAACGAGCGGGGGAGAACGAGAGAGAGCGCAAGCGAGCGGGGGGAGAACGAGAGAGAGAGAGCGAGCGGGGGGAGAACGAGAGAGAGAGAGAGAGAGAGAGAGAGCGGGGAGAACGAGAGAGAGAGAGCGGGGAGAACGAGAGAGAGAGAGCAAGCGAGCGGGGGGAGAACGAGAGAGAGAGCAAGCAAGCGAGCGGGGGGGGGAACGAGAGAGAGCAAGCGAGCGGGGGGAGAACGAGAGAGAGCAAGCGAGCGGGGGGAGAACGAGAGAGAGCAAGCGAGCGGGGGGAGAACGAGAGAGAGCAAGCGAGCGGGGGGAGAACGAGAGAGAGCAAGCGAGCGGGGGGAGAACGAGAGAGAGCAAGCGAGCGGGGGGGAGAACGAGAGAGAGCAAGCGAGCGGGGGAGAACGAGAGAGAGCAAGCGAGCGGGGGGAGAACGAGAGAGAGCAAGCGAGCGGGGGAGAACGAGAGAGAGCAAGCGAGCGGGGGGAGAACGAGAGAGAGCAAGCGAGCGGGGGGAGAACGAGAGAGAGCAAGCGAGCGGGGGGAGAACGAGAGAGAGCAAGCGAGCGGGGGGAGAACGAGAGAGAGCAAGCGAGCGGGGGGAGAACGAGAGAGAGCAAGCGAGCGGGGGGAGAACGAGAGAGAGCAGCGGGGGGAGCGAGAGAGAGAGCGAGGGGGGAGAACGAGAGAGAGCAAGCGAGCGGGGGGAGAACGAGAGAGAGCAAGCGAGCGGGGGGAGAACGAGAGAGAGCAAGCGAGCGGGGGGAGAACGAGAGAGAGCAAGCGAGCGGGGGGAGAACGAGAGAGAGCAGCGAGCGGGGGGGGGGCGAAACGAGAGAGAGAGCGAGCGGGGGGAGAACGAGAGAGAGCAAGCGAGCGGGGGGAGAACGAGAGAGAGAGAGCGGGGGGTGAACGAGAGAGAGCAAGCGAGCGGGGGAGAACGAGAGAGAGAGAGCGGGGGGAGAACGAGAGAGAGCAAGCGAGCGGGGGGAGAACGAGAGAGAGAGAGCGGGGGGAGAACGAGAGAGAGCAAGCGAGCGGGGGGAGAACGAGAGAGAGAGAGCGGGGGGAGAACGAGAGAGAGCAAGCGAGCGGGGGAGAACGAGAGAGAGCGAGCAAGCGAGCGGGGGAGAACGAGAGAGAGCGAGCAAGCGAGCGGGGGAGAACGAGAGAGAGCGAGCAAGCGAGCGGGGGAGAACGAGAGAGAGCGAGCAAGCGAGCGGGGGAGAACGAGAGAGAGAGAGAGCGGGGGGAGCGAGAGAAGCGAGCAAGGGGGGAGAACGAGAGAGAGAGCGGGGGAGCAAGGGGGGAGAACGAGAGAGCGAGCGAGGGGGGGAGCGGGGGGAGAGCGACGGGGGAGAGAGAGAGAGCGGGGGGAGCGAGAGAAGCGAGCAGCGGGGGGGAGAACGAGAGAGAGCGAGCAGCGAGCAGGGGAGCGAGAGAGAGGGCAAGGAGCGGGGGGAGAACGAGCGAGAAAGCGAGCGGGGGGAGAACGAGCGAGAAAGCGAGCGGGGGAGAACGAGCAAGCGAGCGGGGGGAGAACGAGAGAGAGAGAGCAAGCGAGCGGGGGGAGAACAAGAGAGAGAGAGAGCAAGCGAGCGGGGGGAGAACAAGAGAGAGCAAGCGAGCGGGGGGAGAACGAGCGAAAGCGAGAGAGAGAACGAGCGAAAGCGAGAGAGAGAACGAGCGAAAGCGAGAGAGAGAACGAGCGAAAGCGAGAGAGAGAACGAGAACGAGAGAGAGAGTGGGGGGGAGAGAGAGAGAGAGCAAGCGAGAGGGGGGGGAAGGAAAAGAAAGAGCAAGCGAGAGGGGGGGGAAGGAAAAGAAAGAGCAAGCGAGAGGGGGGGGAAGGAAAAGAAAGAGCAAGAGAGAGGGAGAAGGGGAAAGAGATGAATAATGGAGAGACAATCGGTTGGCATGGGGGGGTGATAGAAGGCACACAAGTTATGTATGTAGAGCCGCGTCGGACGCGGTACTCACCATTAATGACACAGTTGGCACTTTCAAGACTCCGGCTGTAAAAAAGAAGAAACAAATAACAGTTATAATAGAAGTTAATAGACAATTCAGGAATTCCAAATTCAGCGACTTTCCGCCCCCCCCCCCCCCCCCCCCCCCCCCCCCCCTCCATACATCTCACAATACCAGGCACACAAATTGCTGAACTACGGGAGTTTTTTATTATCATAATGAAGGCGAGTCCATTGTAATGAATACCGCCATGTCCTCCATTGCCTAAAGGTCCCGTCAGACTCAGGAAATCATCCAATTGCAAAAGATTTATTTTGTTTGTTTAACATACCAAAAAATAATAAAACAAATGGCAGTAGACTTTTACTCAGCCATGAAAAATCTGCTCCGATGTGAGGGAGAGGGTGTGAGGAATAAACTTATACATGGGGGTGTTTACCTGCTGTGTGGTCCCAGGGGGCCCCCGCTGCCTGCAGCCCATCAAAGTCTATGGAAATATGCTGCAGCTACATTCAGGGCCTGGAATACAGAACACCTCCGTGTGTCTGGGCACTGTGCCCGCCGGGGCACACCATCACCATGTAGACCCGTGTGCCAGAAAACACTCCTGTGCTTTAAGCTGAGTGATGAACATGGAGATGGAAAGGATTGGGTGAAAGTCTACGACCGGATCAGTCACAGGAACCAACTTGTCTTCTCCGTTATTGGACGAGTGCCCGTTCACCAATTAGTCACCCGTCACACATAAAAATAAATCAATCTCTACTGATCAATCCAGACACATCAGCAGAGGACGGCATGGTGTCTATAGGCGTCTACGCGCCGCCCTGGCCTATACGCGTCTCTACGCGCCGCCCTGGCCTATACGCGTCTCTACGCGCCGCCCTGGCCTATACGCGTCTCTACGCGCCGCCCTGGCCTATACGCGTCTCTACGCGCCGCCCTGGCCTATACGCGTCTCTACGCGCCGCCCTGGCCTATACGCGTCTCTACGCGCCGCCCTGGCCTATACGCGTCTCTCTAGCAGGGGCATGCCATTCCGCTGACGTATATCTACAGGAGGCAGTCGGCAAGCCCTCCATTTTTATCTAAAATGTAAAATTTTACGGGGGGGGGTGAGAAAACCAGAAACCAATTTTGTAGACATGTTTTGGGAAAATCCTGACTGGCACACGTGACGCCTTCCGTACCAAGCAAAGAAAACGCCCCTATTTTTTTGTTTTTACGGCCCTGAACCGCCCCAAGGAAGGATAATGGAGGCCGGCCGGCCCCGCGCCAACTCATGAGAAAGCCAAACTCTGAGAATCATTTTACAGCACAAGTTCTATTCCAAAAGATACAAATTGTTCTAAAAACGTTTCAATCATCGGCGAGCGACACAAAAAAATGCATTCATGCCGGCACACAATTGCTGCGATTTCCTTTGTGTTGCACTTCTCTGTTTGTTTGTTGCACGGCGTACAGAATCAAAAAATCGGGGGCCGCGGCCACAAAAGGCCTTATTTACAGCGAGGGAGGGGGGAGGAGCCTCATTCAACTCTCTTGAACTTGCGTGGTGCGACAGAATAATATCCATTAAGGGGGCAATTGTGTGTGGGGGGAGGGCTGTCACCAGTCAAGGAAACAAGGGCCTTTTCCCAGGACACCGGGGCACATGGGGGGCCACAGGGGGGCTCAACGGGTCATTAACCGGAAATCAACAGAGGTCGCTTGAGATTTAATTAAATTCCAATATCAGTAACAAGGAGAAAAATAGAGCAACCCGTTCTCACAGCAGGAAAGACAAGATGCTTGGCTGCCTCTCGGGGGTATCTGGGATACCGGTGGGCCGCCATTGCCAACGCTGCCAAATATGCCCACGCAAGCATAGCCGTGCCGAATCCAAACAACGATGCCAACAGTTCTGTTATTCCGTGTAGGGGGAATTACCGGGGCTGAGAATTCTTCTAGGATGAATCTCGTATTTATAGATCGCTAGGAAACGTCCGGATTCACCGCGTTCTACTCAGAGGTTCCCCCCGAGGAGCTTGTAGAGTCGCATGCGAGGCCCGGCCTTCATTGGATTCTTCTGATGACTTGTGAGAGTTTATCATTTCACTTTGTAACAACCGTCGACCCTCCATTGGCAATTCTGCAACATTGTCCTCCCCAAAAGATACAAGTGTGAGATCTTCCCAAAAGATACAAGTGTGAGATCTTCCCAAAAGATACAAGTGTGAGATCTTCCCCAAAAGATACAAGTGTGAGATCTTCACAAAAAGATACAAGTGTGAGATCTTCACAAAAAGATACAAGCGTGAGATCTTCACAAAAGATACAAGCGTGAGATCTTCACAAAAGATACAAGTGTGAGCTCTTCCCCAAAAGATACAAGTGTGAGATCTTCACAAAAAGATACAAGTGTGAGATCTTCCCAAAAGATACAAGTGTGAGATCTTCCCCAAAAGATACAAGTGTGAGATCTTCCCAAAAGATACAAGTGTGAGATCTTCCCCAAAAGATACAAGTGTGAGATCTTCCCAAAAAGATACAAGTGTGAGATCTTCCCAAAAAGATACAAGCGTGAGATCTTCCCAAAAAGATACAAGCGTGAGATCTTCACAAAAGATACAAGCGTGAGATCTTCACAAAAGATACAAGTGTGAGCTCTTCCCCAAAAGATACAAGCGTGAGATCTTCCCCAAAAAGATACAAGTGTGAGCTCTTCCCAAAAAAGATACAAGTGTGAGATCTTCCCAAAAGATACAAGTGTGAGATCGTCACAAAAAGATACAAACGTGAGATCGCCACAAAAAGATACAAGTGTGAGATCTTCCCAAAAGATACAAGTGTGAGATCTTCCCCAAAAGATACAAGTGTGAGATCTTCCCAAAAAGATACAAACGTGAGATCGTCACAAAAAGATACAAACGTGAGATCGTCACAAAAAGATACAAACGTGAGATCGTCACAAAAAGATACAAACGTGAGATCGTCACAAAAAGATACAAACGTGAGATCGTCACAAAAAGATACAAACGTGAGATCGTCACAAAAAGATACAAACGTGAGATCGTCACAAAAAGATACAAACGTGAGATCGTCACAAAAAGATACAAACGTGAGATCGTCACAAAAAGATACAAACGTGAGATCGTCACAAAAAGATACAAGTGAGAGATCGTCACAAAAAGATACAAGTGTGAGATCTTCCCAAAAGATACAAGTGTGAGATCTTCCCAAAAGATACAAGTGTGAGATCTTCCCAAAAAGATACAAGTGTGAGATCTTCCCAAAAGATACAAGCGTGAGATCTTCCCAAAAGATACAAGTGTGAGATCTTCCCAAAAAGATACAAGTGTGAGATCTTCACAAAAGATACAAGCGTGAGATCTTCCCAAAAAGATACAAGTGTGAGATCTTCCCAAAAAGATACAAGTGTGAGATCTTCCCCAAAAGATACAATTGTGAGATCACAAAAGATACAAGCGTGAGATCTTACCCAAAAGATACAAGTGTGAGATCTTCCCAAAAAGATACAAGTGCGAGATCTTCCCAAAAGATACAAGTGTGAGATCTTCCCAAAAGATACAAGTGTGAGATCTTCCCAAAAGATACAAGTGTGAGATCTTCCCAAAAGATACAAGTGTGAGATCGTCACAAAAAGATACAAGTGTGAGATCGTCACAAAAAGATACAAGTGTGAGATCACAAAAGATACAAGTGTGAGATCACAAAAGATACAAGTGTGAGCTCTTCCCAAAAGATACAAGTGTGAGATCTTCCCAAAAGATACAAGTGTGAGATCTTCCCCAAAAGATACAAGTGTGAGATCTTCCCCAAAAAAAGATACAAGTGTGAGATCTTCCCAAAAAAAGATACAAGTGTGAGATCTTCCCCAAAAGATACAAGTGTGAGATCTTCCCCAAAAAGATACAAGTGTGAGATCTTCCCAAAAGATACAAGTGTGAGATCTTCCCCAGAAGATACAAGTGTGAGATCTTCCCAAAAAGATACAAGTGTGAGATCTTCACAAAAAGATACAAGTGTGAGATCTTCCCAAAAAGATACAAGTGTGAGATCTTCCCCAGAAGATACAAGTGTGAGATCTTCCCAAAAAGATACAAGTGTGAGATCTTCCCAAAAAGATACAAGTGTGAGATCTTCCCAAAAAGATACAAGTGTGAGATCTTCCCAAAAAGATACAAGTGTGAGATCTTCCCAAAAAGATACAAGTGTGAGATCTTCCCCAAAAGATACAAGTGTGAGATCTTCCCCAAAAGATACAAGTGTGAGATCTTCCCCAAAAAGATACAAGTGTGAGATCTTCCCCAAAAAGATACAAGTGTGAGATCTTCCCCAAAAAGATACAAGTGTGAGATCTTCCCCAAAAAGATACAAGTGTGAGATCTTCCCCAAAAAGATACAAGTGTGAGATCACAAAAGATACAAGTGTGAGATCTTCACAAAAAGATACAAGTGTGAGATCTTCCCCAAAAGATACAAGTGTGAGATCTTCCCCAAAAGATACAAGTGTGAGATCACAAAAGATACAAGTGTGAGATCTTCACAAAAAGATACAAGTGTGAGATCTTCCCCAAAAGATACAAGTGTGAGATCTTCCCCAAAAGATACAAGTGTGAGATCTTCCCCAAAAGATACAAGTGTGAGATCTTCCCCAAAAGATACAAGTGTGAGATCTTCCCCAAAAGATACAAGTGTGAGATCTTCCCCAAAAGATACAAGTGTGAGATCTTCCCAAAAAGATACAAGTGTGAGATCTTCCCAAAAAGATACAAGTGTGAGATCTTCCCCAAAAGATACAAGTGTGAGATCTTCCCCAAAAGATACAAGTGTGAGATCTTCCCCAAAAGATACAAGTGTGAGATCACAAAAGATACAAGTGTGAGATCTTCACAAAAGATGTGTTTTATCTTTATTTTTTCTTCTAGTTTCTTTACACAGCAAGTAAAATAGGTAGGGCTGTCCCAAAACCTCTTTAACCACTTCAGCACCGGACCATTTTGCTGGCGAATGACCGGGACACTTTTTGCGATACGGCACTGCAGCGCTTTAACTGACAATTGTGCGGTCGGAACTTTCCAAGTCTGGAAAGTCTGATGTGACTGGCTCACTGCAGTATATGTCAGAGCTATATAAATTAATAATATTGCGTCTCTGTACCAGAGGAGCTTACACTCTAATGCCCCCCCACAGTCACACACTATTATTAAACATTTATATAGCTCTGACATATACCACAGCGCTGTACAGAGATCACTGAGCCAATCACATCAGCTGCTGCACCAGAGGAGCTTACACTCTAATGTCCTCCCAGAGACGGATGTGACTGGCTCACTGTTCAGCACTGCAGTATATGTCAGAGCTATATAGATGTATAATAACAATGTGTGACTATGGGGGGGAGGGGACATTAGAGTGTAAGCTCCTCTGGTACAGCGACTAATGCGACTGGCTCAGTGTTCTCTGTACAGCGCTGCGGTATATGTCAGAGCTATATATGTATAATACAAGTGTACGACTGTGGGGGGGGGGGGAGGGCCTTAGTGTGTAAGCTCCTCTGGTACAGGGACACATTATTATACATTTATATAGCTCTGACATATACCGCAGTGCTGTACAGAGAACACAGAGCCAGTCACATCAGTCTCTGTACAGAGGAGCTTACACTCTAATGTCCCCTCCCCCAGTCACATCAGTCTCTGTACAGAGGAGCTTACACTCTAATGCCCCCCACAGACTAGCCTGTGTATACAGAAGGCAGAGTCGCCCTCCATTGTGTGACGCGTCACCTTCAGGGGTGACAATACAAAGACACGTCGTATCGCGGTGTAATCAGAACGGCGGTGAAAGACGTTCCCGGGGAACCCGTAGCGCACATCCTTCCTGCCGCTGCTAAATACGGATCAATTTACGGGAACGGGACCCATCAGGAAACACTAAACATTTCACCGCTTCTCCGAAGACTCCGGACGCGGCGAGCAAGGACGGGCCGTGTGCTCATATCTGCGGCGTGAGCACATTACCGCACCTGCACAGGAAATGATTAGAACATCTGATGTAAAGAGCTACAGAAGAGTCAGGCGAGGGCGGGGCAGGACGAACCCCGGGGGCCAGGTACACAGAGCGCCGACAGAACTCAGAGAACCCCCAGAGCACCCGAGGGTCGGGGAAATGATTTATGCCGGTGTCACAAGGATGCACATGTTTCCTGGCTCCATAAACGCTCCCAACGGATTCTACAACTGACCATCTGGCTGCAGAAAAATCGCACAATAAAAAAAAGGTGAACTCCTCAATAGCTGCAAAAAGGATAGAAATCCAAATTGTGAGCATCAAACACCTTCACAAACCCAGATAATACCTTGTAAATGTAGCGGTGACATCATCACTGAGGAGAGCTGTGGGAGGGGCCCAACGGGGCCCGCCCACTACAGAAACCGACAGGAGGGGGGCGGCGACGAGACCAGTCAGTCTGCACCAGGAGAGGGCGAAGAGCTGTGCGAGAGGACCACTACAGGAGGGGCGGAGAACAGACCACCCTGTATAGGGGGAGAGAGGGGGAGAGAGAGAGAGAGGGGGAGAGAGGGGGAGAGAGGGGGAGAGAGGGGAGAGAGGGGGAGAGAGGGGGGAAGAGGGGGGGAGAGAGGGGGAGAGAGGGAGAGGGAGAGAGGAGGAGAGGGAGAGAGGAGGAGAGGGAGAGAGGAGGAGAGGGAGAGGGGGAGAGAGGGGGAGGGGGAGAGAGGGGGAGGGGGAGGGGGAGAGGGAGAGGGAGAGAAAGAGAAAGGAGAGAGAGCAGAGCTGTGGGAGGGGCCAAACGAGCTCCGCCCACTACAATTGGCTTGAGAAAGAGGCTGGGCAGCATCGAAACATGTTTGGTCCACCCAACTCCCGTCATTTTTTTAGGAAGTAAATCACATTCGGTCTGCGGTGTGCGCCACCAACCTCACCACCTACTCCACCAGAATCGCAGCCTAACTGGGAATTTTGTGACAGGACACACCTGAAGGGATAATATTGAGCCGAGGGACCTCTGTTGTATTTCGATCGCACCCTCCGCAAATTTTTATTAGTGCTCATGGGTGGATGTGCCTACAGTGCAGGCAGTGCCTATTGGGGGGGGACAAAAAAGGAAAAAGAAAGGCGCACCAGCCTAGTGTATTACCATGACAATTTATTAAATAAAAATAGTATTAAAAACTACCGACAAGAAAATTGTGATAAAAGGCTTGTCACAAAACGATCAAGTAACTACCCCTCGAACCACACTCCGGAATGTAGGGGGGGTTTAGAGGTGTGTCACTGCTGGCTTACACGTTTCGAGGTGTCAGGGGCCTCTTCATCAGAGCCCAGCAGTCATATTGGGGGGGACATGCAGACAGTGCTTGTTGGGGGGGGGGGGGGGGAACACCCATGCGGGGCAGACAGTGCTTTTTTTGGGGGACAACCAGGCGGGCAGACAGTGCTTTTCTGGGGGGGGACCCAACAGGGGCAGATAGTGCTTGTTGGGGGGACTGCACACACTGGGCAGGCAGCGCTGGTTAGGGGGGGGGGGGGACAGGCATACAGGGCAGACCGTGCTTGTTGAGGGACATGCATAGAGGGCAGGTAGTACTTGTTGGGGGGGGGGGCAAGCATACAGGGCAAGCAGTGCTGGTTGGGGGAGGAAGACACGCATACAGGGCAGTCAGTGCTTGTTGGGGGGACACGCATAGAGGGCAGGCGGTGCTGGCTGGGGGGGACGCATACAGGGCAGGGCAGGCGGTGCTGGCTGGGGGGCACGGATGCATACGGGGCAGGCAGTGCTTGTTGGGGGGGGGACGGACGCATACGGGGCAGGCAGCGCTTGTTGGTGGGGGACGGACGTATACGGGGCAGGCAGCGCTTGTTGGGGGGGACGGACGCATACGGGGCAGGCATCGCTTGTTGGGGGGGACGGACGCATACGGGGCAGGCAGTGCTTGTTGGGGGGACACGCATACGGGGCAGGCAGTGCTTGTTGGGGGGACACGCATACGGGGCAGGCAGTGCTTGTTGGGGGGACACGCATACGGGGCAGGCAGTGCTTGTTGGGGGGACACGCATACGGGGCAGGCGGTGCTTGTTGGGGGGACACAGGGGCAGGCAGTACTCAGGTGACATCTGTACACAGCAATGCCCCTGCGGCTCTCAGTACTCGGCCTCGCTGTGCAGGTCTGCAGCAGGATTAGACAGCACAGAAGCTGCAATCTGCTGTCAGTCATGGAATAGCTGGAATCTTGCTGCAGGCGGTATCTGGAGACAGAACAATTTATTCCGCAAACCAGTAAACACGGATTTAACTCCTTCAGGGGAAGCGTTTCATCCTTACACAGCCTTTTAACCCTTTCACACATTCAATGTATTGTTATGCCTCTGAAACAATCAGTGTGGTGCTTCCAGACTAGAACTCAGAGAGGCTTAGAGCTTCCTATCCGGGATCTACAGATTGACCCATCTATAGGAAATATACTGGGGTCCCATCATCCATGTATACAGGCACCTATCTATAGGAAATACCCCCCGGGGTCCCATCATCCATGTATACAGGCACCCATCTATAGGAAATACCCTCCGGGGTCCCATCATCCATGTATACAGGCACCCATCTATAGGAAATACCCTCCGGGGTCCCATCATCCATGTATACAGGCACCCATCTATAGGAAATACACTGGGGTCCCATCATCCATTTATACAGGCACCCATCTATAGGAAATACCCCCCGGGGTCCCATCATCCATGTATACAGGCACCTATCTATAGGAAATACCGCGGGGTCCCATCATCCATGTATACAGGCACCCATCTATAGGAAATACCCCCCGGGGTCCCATCATCCATGTATACAGGCACCCATCTATAGGAAATACACTGGGGTCCCATCATCCATGTATACAGGCACCCATCTATAGGAAATACCCCCCGGGGTCCCATCATCTATGTATACAGGCACCCATCTATAGGAAATACCGCGGGGTCCCATCATCCATGTATACAGGCACCCATCTATAGGAAATACCCCCCGGGGTCCCATCATCCATGTATACAGGCACCTATCTATAGGAAATACCCCCCGGGGTCCCATCATCCATGTATACAGGCATCCATCTATAGGAAATACACTGGGGTCCCATCATCCATGTATACAGGCACCCATCTATAGGAAATACACTGGGGTCCCATCATCCATGTATACAGGCACCCATCTATAGGAAATACACTGGGGTCCCATCATCCATGTATACAGGCACCCATCTATAGGAAATACCCCCCGGGGTCCCATCATCCATATATACAGGCACCCATCTATAGGAAATACCCCCCGGGGTCCCATCATCCATGTATACAGGCACCTATCTATAGGAAATACCGCGGGGTCCCATCATCCATGTATACAGGCACCCATCTATAGGAAATACCCCCCGGGTCCCATCATCCATGTATACAGGCACCCATCTATAGGAAATACACTGGGGTCCCATCATCCATGTATACAGGCACCCATCTATAGGAAATACCCCCCGGGGTCCCATCATCTATGTATACAGGCACCCATCTATAGGAAATACCGCGGGGTCCCATCATCCATGTATACAGGCACCCATCTATAGGAAATACCCCCCGGGGTCCCATCATCCATGTATACAGGCACCTATCTATAGGAAATACCCCCCGGGGTCCCATCATCCATGTATACAGGCATCCATCTATAGGAAATACACTGGGGTCCCATCATCCATGTATACAGGCACCCATCTATAGGAAATACACTGGGGTCCCATCATCCATGTATACAGGCACCCATCTATAGGAAATACACTGGGGTCCCATCATCCATGTATACAGGCACCCATCTATAGGAAATACCCCCCGGGGTCCCATCATCCATATATACAGGCACCCATCTATAGGAAATACCCCCCGGGGTCCCATCATCCATGTATACAGGCACCCATCTATAGGAAATACCCCCCGGGGTCCCATCATCCATGTATACAGGCACCCATCTATAGGAAATACCCTCCGGGGTCCCATCATCCATGTATACAGGCACCCATCTATAGGAAATACCCTCCGGGGTCACATCATCCATGTATACAGGCACCCATCTATAGGAAATACCCCCCGGGGTCCCATCATCCATGTATACAGGCACCCATCTATAGGAAATACCCCCCGGGGTCCCATCATCCATGTATACAGGCACCCATCTATAGGAAATACCCCCCGGGGTCCCATCATCCATGTATACAGGCACCCATCTATAGGAAATACCCCCCGGGGTCCCATCATCCATGTATACAGGCACCTATCTATAGGAAATACCCCCCGGGGTCCCATCATCCATATCATCCATGTATACAGGCACCCATCTATAGGAAATACCCCCGGGTCCCATCATCCATGTATACAGGCACCCATCTATAGGAAATACCCCCGGGTCCCATCATCCATGTATACAGGCACCCATCTATAGGAAATACCCCCCGGGGTCCCATCATCCATGTATACAGGCACCCATCTATAGGAAATACCCTCCGGGGTCCCATCATCCATGTATACAGGCACCCATCTATAGGAAATACCCCCCGGGGTCCCATCATCCATGTATACAGGCACCCATCTATAGGAAATACCCCCCGGGGTCCCATCATCCATGTATACAGGCACCCATCTATAGGAAATACCCCCGGGTCCCATCATCCATGTATACAGGCACCCATCTATAGGAAATACCCCCCGGGGTCCCATCATCCATGTATACAGGCACCTATCTATAGGAAATACCCCCGGGGGTCCCATCATCCATGTATACAGGCACCCATCTATAGGAAATACCCCCCGGTCCCATCATCCATATCATCCATGTATACAGGCACCCATCTATAGGAAATACCCCCGGGTCCCATCATCCATGTATACAGGCACCCATCTATAGGAAATACCCCCCGGGGTCCCATCATCCATGTATACAGGCACCCATCTATAGGAAATACACTGGGGTCCCATCATCCATGTATACAGGCACCCATCTATAGGAAATACCCCCCGGGGTCCCATCATCCATGTATACAGGCACCCATCTATAGGAAATACCCCCCGGGGTCCCATCATCCATATCATCCATGTATACAGGCACCCATCTATAGGAAATACCCCCCGGGGTCCCATCATCCATGTATACAGGCACCCATCTATAGGAAATACCCCCCGGGGTCCCATCATCCATATCATCCATGTATACAGGCACCCATCTATAGGAAATACCCCCCGGGGTCCCATCATCCATGTATACAGGCACCTATCTATAGGAAATACCCCCCGGGGTCCCATCATCCATATCATCCATGTATACAGGCACCCATCTATAGGAAATACCCCCCGGGGTCCCATCATCCATGTATACAGGCACCCATCTATAGGAAATACCCCCCGGGGTCCCATCATCCATGTATACAGGCACCCATCTATAGGAAATACCCCCCGGGGTCCCATCATCCATGTATACAGGCACCCATCTATAGGAAATACACTGGGGTCCCATCATCCATGTATACAGGCACCCATCTATAGGAAATACCCCCCGGGGTCCCATCATCCATGTATACAGGCACCCATCTATAGGAAATACACTGGGGTCCCATCATCCATGTATACAGGCACCCATCTATAGGAAATACCGCGGGGTCCCATCATACAAATATGTGAAAAGTGTGGGGGGAGGTGCATTTGTATGGCGCTCCCCCGGAGTCAATACTTTGTAGAACCCCCTTTCTCTACAAGTCTTTTATATTATATATTTTATTAAAGGGCCCCGGATGGCTACCCCCTTTTTTTTTTTATATATACATTATTCTTTATTTCTTCTTTTTTTTGTAAAGGGCTCCCCCCCCCCCCGCTTCTCAATTTCAGGCGGCAGCACCCCCCCCCCCCCAGTTCTCTGCTCCAGGGGGAGGGGGGCCCATAATTCCTGATGGCGGCCCTGGACACTGTGTTGGTCCATCACATAAAATCCCAATAAAATACATTTACGTTTTTGGTTGCAACATGAGAACATGTGGGGACTTTCAAGGGGTATGAATACTTTTTCCAGGTGCTGTACAGGGGGAGAGGCTACACTGGTTCCCAGCTGTTGATCTGATAAAGTAACAGGAGAAACTCCACTTATTTCCACTTTGCAGCCCATTGAGATTGCAGCATCATTAATGATCAACAGCACCGCTAATTCAATTCATTCTGATGTTTCCCCCCCAATTAAGTTTTTCGTGACGCAGGTCGGGAATGAAGAGATAGAATGGAGCTGTGCGAAGCCCCCCCGTTACCCCATAAAGCCCCCTGCATACAGTGCGTGCCAAGGAACGCTCGCCGGCAGATCGCTCGGAATGCGACGTACAGAGGAAGAGGCATTTTTATTTACATTGCAGGCTATCAATTGGCGGCGATTAAAAATCCTCGCCGTGTATATTCAGCCGTGTTGTGTCTGCGTCCTTCGTATTAATTATTGAAGAGCTTTTGTCACGCGGCTCTCAGCAGAGAGGAAAGGCGGACGCAACCCGTGTGATACTTTGTGTCCTGCCAGAAGAAATAGAAATAAAAAACAACAAAATGGTCGGCCATCAATGGCGTACCGACCGATCGCAGGTTCTGAGAGCGCCGGGAGCGCCGAGTAATTCTGAGCTCCGGCCAACGCACATCTCTGACAGACACTTTGTATCTAATTTGTATCACTTTGTATCTTGCGGGAATCACAGCAAGAATCCTCACACATTGTATTCATTATAAATTTATATAGCTCTGACATATACCGCAGTGCTGTACAGAGATCACTGAGCCAATCACATCAGTCTCTGTACAGAGGAGCTTACACTCTAATGTCCCCTCCCCCACAGTCACATCAGTCTCTATACCAGAGGAGCTTACACTAATGTGCACCCCCCCCCCCCCCAAGTCACACACTATTATTATTATACATTTATATAGCTCCGATATATACCGCGGCGCTGTACAGAGATCACTGAGCCAGTCATAACAGTCTCTGTACCAGAGGAGCTTACACTCTAATGTCCCCCCACAGTCACACACTATTATTATTATACATTTATATAGCTCTGACATATACCGCAGCGCTGTACAGAGAAAACTGAGCCAATCACATTAGTCTCTGTACCAGAGGAGCTTACACTCGAATGTCCCCTCCCCCACAGTCACATCAGTCTCTGTACCAGAGGAGCTTACACTCCAATGTCCCCCCACACACACTATTAGACGTTTATATAGCTCTGCCATATACCGCAGTGCTGTACAGAGATCACTGAGCCAATCACATCAGTCTCTGTACCAGAGGAGCTTACACTCTAATGTCCCCCCCCCCACAATCACATCAGTCTCTGTACCAGAGTAGCTTACACTCCAATGTCCGTCCGTCCCCCCCACAGTCACATCAGTCTCTGTACCAGAGGAGCTTACACT
This sequence comes from Rana kukunoris, assembly GCA_029574335.1. Classification (NCBI taxonomy): domain Eukaryota; kingdom Metazoa; phylum Chordata; class Amphibia; order Anura; family Ranidae; genus Rana; species Rana kukunoris. The sequence continues at coordinate 2,849 of JAJQKJ010002740.1, read as the reverse complement.
CTAATGTCCCCTCCCCATGGTCACATCAGTCTCTGTACCCAAAGAGCTTACACTCTAATGTCCCCTCCCCCCCACAGTCACACACTATTATTATACATCGATATAGCTCTGCCATATACCGCAGTGCTGTACAGAGTTCACTGAGCCAATCACATCAGTCTCTGTACCCGAGGAGCTTACACTCTAATGTCCCTCCCCCCCCCCCCACAGTCACATCAGTCTCTGTACCAGAGGAGCTTACACTCTAATTTCCCCCCCATGGTCACACACTATTAGACGTCTATATAGCTCTGACATATACCGTAGTGCTGTATAAATCTTCTATTATAAGATGAAAAGAATTTGGATACTTTGTAGATCTTCGGATGAAGGACATTACAGAACAAGTTACCACCATCAGAAAGGAAGATCTATGAAGCCCCCCAACGTCCCCCCCACAATGGAGCTGAACCAAGCGTCTTACCGGAAATCAGCCTGAAACCGTATCTGGCCACTGTGAGGTTAGAACCGCGCCACCGACTACGACCAGCCGCGAGTCTTTTACAGAAAGTTGGTATAAACCAAAAGACGGCACTCGGTGTCGGTCCATAAAGGACCGGCCGCCACTATAGCATGAGAGAGAGAGAGAGAAATATTTTATGAAGGGCCTTCTTCTTCCAGAACCTGCTCTTCCACTTCCGTACAAAGCCGGCGTCTAATCCTGCGATGACACACCATGAAAGGGGAGCGCAATTATTCCCTTCACTCCATTATTCCCCGAGAATGTCTCCTGTGTGCCCCAATGGCTCATCGCCGAGTCTTTAAATCCTCCTTCTCACGCACAGCCACAAGAGTCCTATTCTACATTTCTGGGGGGGGGGGGGGAGAGGGGGTAGCATGGGTTTCTCCAGCAATTGTGGCCCTTGATCCCCAGCTTGGAGGTTGGGGGGTGATCAGCTTGGGGTCTCCAACAATTCTGCCCCCTCAATTCCCAGCTTGGAGGAAGGTGAGCAGCTTGGGGTCTCTAACAAATCTGCCCCTTTATTCCTAGATTGGGGGGGGGGGGTCTGATCTGCTGAAGGTGAGCAGCTTGGGGTCTCCAATAATTCTGGCCCTTGATTCCAGCTCGGAGGGGGGGGGGGGGTCTGACCACCTAGAGCAGGGGTGTCAAACTCCATTTCATCGTGGGGCCGCATCAGCATTATGATTACCCTCAAAAGGGCCGGTTGTATCTGTACGACTAAATGTCCAGGGCATCATCAGAAGTCTCCCTTACATCAAAGTGCACCCCCCTTAAAGATGGATGCATTTCTTGAAAGCAGAAAGTACAGGGTCTGGAGGAGGACCAGAGGAGGGCCCCTCTGCAGGAGAGGGGCGAGGGCCACATGAAATGGCCTAGAGGGCCAGATTCGGCCCACGGGCCTTGTGTTTGACACCCATGAGCTAGAGGTTTACAACAATTCCGGACCTTAATTCCCAGCTTGGAGGGGAGGGGGGGGGGGGTGTGAGCAGATTAAGGTCTCCAAAAAATCTGCCCCCTTGATTCCTAGATTTGGGGGGGGGGGGGGGGGAATGATCAGCTTGGGTTTCCAACAATTCTGCCCCTTGATTCCCAAATACAGGGGGGGGGGGGATGTCCAGCTTGGGGTCTGAATTCTGGCCCTTGATTCCCAGCTTGAGGGGGGGGGGGGGGGTCTGACCAGCTAGAGGTTTTCAACAATCTAGGACCTTAACTCAAAGCTTGGAAAGGAGGGGGAGAGGGAATAACTGGCATGGGGTCTCCAACGATTCTGGCCCTCGATTCCCAGCTTGGAGGAAGGTGAGCAGCTTGGGGTCTCTAACAAATCTGCCCCTTTATTTCTAGATTGGGGGGGGGGTGATCAGCTTGGGGCTTCCAACAATTCCTGACCTTAATTCCCAGCTTGGAGGGGGGGGGGGGTGCGAGAAGCTTGGGGTCTCCAACAATTCTGCCACCTTGATTCCCAGCTTGGAGGAAGGTAAGCAGCTTGGGGTCTCTAACAAATCTGCCCCTTTATTTCTAGATTGGGGGGGGGGGGGTGATCAGCTTGGGGTTCCCAACAATTCCCGACCTAATTCCCAGCTTGGAGGGGGGAGGGGGTGTGAGAAGCTTGGGGCCTTCAAAAACAATTCTGCCCCCTCGATTCCTAGATTTAGGTTTCCAACAATTCGGCCCCTTGATTCCCAAATACGGAGGGGCGGAATGTCCAGCTTGGGGTCTCCAACAATTCTGGCCATTGATTCTGAGCTTGGGGAGGGGGGGGGGGGGGGAGTGAAGGAAATGACCAGCCTGGGGTCTCCAATTTTGGCCCTTGATTCTGAGCTTGGAGGGGGTAGGGAATGACCAGCTCGGGTCCCCAAACACTTTTAAAAGGACAATAACTTGGATATCAACCCTTAAAATTAGCACTTTAGATTTCTCCCGAAGGGTGTTCGAATTTGCCGTGAGCACCCCAAATTGTTCGCTATTCGGCGGAAAGGCAAACACCCGACGTCGAGTCGAATTTACTTTCGTCCCGAACGTCGGGCTCATCCCTACTGCTAAATTGAGAAGCAGTGGTTGAGCTTTGTCCGTCTGCAACAGGAAGTGCCAGTTACTGGCGGGATGAAAAACTCGGCAGATTCACGAAACTCTATATTTTATATATAATATTCACACACAGGGAGACATGGAGCGAAACATAACGATATCGATTCTGGGTTCTCACACACACTTTAAGCCCAGAGCAACCGACACTTATTCCGCGTGACAGTTAGTTCATCACCAAAAACCACAAATAAAATACACATGACAAAAAAAGGAGGTAGCGGGGAGATTGATGAATCCCCATTGTTCTGCTGATCACCAATGG